>JAMZAV010005789.1:0-38833 GCA_024449915.1 Sweltsa coloradensis
AAATCAGAGGCCGATACATTATGGGTAATTTCCAATTTCCTCATAAAATCATATTGGATGCATTATTGGGGGGCCTATAGATGCACAGCAAAGCTATTTCAACTTTATTTTCTAAAATTAATTTGCCAGATAGTCCTTCAAAGTTCACAAATGATGTATTATAACATTCAAATTTAATAACATTTGAAACAAATATATAATAATATAATAATAATAATAATAATAATAATAATAATAATAATAATAATAATAATAATAATAATAATAATAATACTAAAAACCCTTTATAGGTTAGTGGTACACATAGTTACCACTTTCTTTCAAAATCTACACAATTAAATCTGTTACTTTTTTATACTTCACACCCGGTCAAACAGCTGCTTTGTTTTGTTCTGAATTGGTAGCATTTTTCCTTACTAAATTCTAATGATAAAAACGATTTTTAAAATGGATAAAAAATCGAATTGTGTATAAAAACACATAAATACACAAATTTCCGGGATGTCCCGGATATTTTGTTTGCCTGTTGTAGATGCAATTTAAACATGCCAAAAATTGCAAAAATATGAAAAATTGCAAAAAAAATCTAGTATTTTAAACTATACTCAAATTTTGTATTTTTTTTACTTTGAAAGCAATTTGGATTTTAAAATCAGCATTGTTTTCCTAAAAGATCAAGAAAAAAAATAAAAATAAATCTATAATTGATTTAAAAAATCACAAATTTCAAATTGTTAAGGTAGAAAGAAAAATTATGGATAAAAAGTTTTGCCCTATAAAGGGTTAAACTGTAAAACAACCAAGTATAATATGAAACAATTTAAGTCGATATAATCTAATACTATTCTACTTTATTCTGATAAAGGAATCTGTATCTAACAGAAAGGAATGAAATATTATAACATTGTTGTCAATGGTTTAACTGAACTTAGTATAGTTTCATGTTATTACACTAGGTAACTTCGCAAACGCTTTTTCAGGTGCGTTGTTGGATTAGCGTAATTGGTGCATTGAACTGCCATGTGTTATGCAGATGGTATTTACATTGATTTCGTTTTCACATTGCTATGGCCTGCGAGACACGCGTGGTAATATTGTTTTAATTTTTACGACGACGACATGAGGATCAGGGGCGCACATTACATTACACACTACATTACAATCGAATAAAGCATGTATGTGTTAAGTCGACGAATTTTTTTTTAAACGAAAAACAGTGTAAAATTGCAATTTTCATGAAAAATAGTTTTTCGATTGCGCTCAAATTTCACACGAATATATTAATTCATAAAATTAAGGTTCTGTGAAAAAAAATTAGATTTGGACAATGCATGTAAGTCGAAGAATTGCTTATAAAATAAAAAAGCGTAAAATTGCGATTTCCATGAGAAATCATTTTTCGATTGTGCTCAAAAGCGTGGCAGTTCGAACTTCAGAGATTTCAAAGGCCTCCAGAAAGTTCATCGCAATTGGAGTATCGGTTTAGCGGGAATCGTGTTAATAAACACACAAAAATACAAACAGAAAAAAAGAAAAACTTTCCCGATTTTTTTCCCCAGTGTAGTGGAATGGAATCTTCGCTTCGCTCACAGCTAACCACAACGAGTCTTACACTCATTTTAGGGCGCGGCTATCGCGGCCTTATATAGGTTTGCAAAAGTTTATATTGTATGTATCTGTGTACATTTGGAGCGCGTCAAGACCTATGCATTTATTTGAGCTAGAAGATATTAACCAATGTAAACGAAACTTTCCAGGCATGATTCCAAAGGAACACTACATCACTCCTTAAAATGTCATACTTTTGTGAGGGTCGTAAGTGTTCTTAAATGCAAGTTTGGTCAGCCGTAAAATTTTGACATTTTACACATCGCGATAGTTTTTCATTAAAAGTCTGCTATACATTTTGCGCTTTCACAACGAAACTCGCATTCCCGAAGCCTCGATTGTTTGGTAATTGGATGAGCGTAGCGAGCGAAGCGAAGATTCCATTTCACTACACTGGAGAGAAAAAATCCGGAATGTTTTTTTTCTTTCTTTCTTTCTTTCGTTCTTTCTTTTTTTTTGTATTTTTGTCTGTCTGTTAATACGATTTCGGCTAAACCGATATTCCGATTGCGATGAAATTTTATGGAGACCTTATAAATCTCTGAACTTAGAACTGCCACTTTTTGAGCGCAATCGAAAAATTATTTCTCATGAAAATCGCAATTTTACGTTTTTTTCGATTTTTTTAAAATTTCTTCGACGTATAACACCTACATGCTTTATCCGATTTTAATGATTTTTTCACAGAACCTTAATTTATAGTATAATATAGTATATTTATATATATATATATTATATATTATATATATATATATAAATATATAAATATATAAATAAAAATATGTTATAGTTAAATGAAATATAAATTATACACAAGTATAATTTAAAAAAAATAAAGTCCCAAAATGAAGTTCATGCTACTTTCCCGTTAATTGAATTAACAAATTAATTAAATTAATTGATATAATCACTATGTGTTGTGTAAAATTAACACAGCCACACTGGGAACCATTTGCATGCTTATTTTACAGGAAAATAATTTTGTGGGAAATTCAATGAACAGAAAAGTAGCATGAACTTAATTTTGGGACTATTAATTTTTAAAATTACACTTGCATTGTTTATATTTGATACTTCTGTTGGCATTTTGTATGTGTTAATTGAGTATACTTGGGTTAAAGTAATTTTTCCTTATTTCTTAATTAATCGGTAAGTTATAGGAATTTTGTTCCGGGACATGACAATTCAGATTCATTGGGATTATGTCAGTAAAGAAGTATATTTTTATGACGATCGCTTGAGTTTTAGGTATACATAACAATACATATGTCAAAAGTGGGATAATTTAACTTAAATGTAATTAATTCGGCGATTAATTTATTTAATTATTTAATTTTTTCATTACATTTATTCGCCTTAAAACTAGCTTTAAAATGATTCCAAGGTCGACCACATTGTGTTAATTTTACAAAATTAATTGAGATTATTGTCATTATTTTTAATTAATTGAATTAATTGAATTTCTAGGAACGTGATTGGAAATTATTTTTTGGATGAGCGTAGCGAGCGAAGCGAAGATTCCATTTCACTACACTGGAGAAAAAAATCCGAAATGTTTTTTTTTTCTTTTTTTTTTCTTTTTGTATTTTTGTCTGTTTGTCCGCACGATTCCGGCTAAACCGATACTCCAATTGCAATGAAATTTTATGGAGGTCTTCTAAATCTCTAAACTTAGAACTGCCACGTTTTTGAGCGTAATCGAAAAAATTATTTCTCATTAAAATCGCAATGTTACGATATTTTTTCAATTTTTGAAAAATTTCTTCTACTTATAACACCTACATGCTTCATCCGATTGTTATGATTTTTTCACAGAACCATGATTTTTGAATTAAGATATTCGTGTAAAATTTGAGCGCAATCGAAAAATTATTTCTCATGAAAATCCAAATTTTACGGGTATTTTCTTTTTTAAAACAATTCTTTGACTTATAACACCTACATGCTTTATCCGATTGTAATGATTTTTTCACAGAACCTTAATTTCATGAATTAATATATTCTTGTTAAATTTGAGCGCAATCAAATAATTATTTCTTATGATAATCGCAATTTAACGATTTTTTTCTTTTTTTAAATTTCGATTAACTAAAACAAATTTCAAATTTAAGTTTATTTTTTATTTAATTTAAATTAATTTTAAAAAAATCTTCAACAATAATGATTTTTTCACAGAACAACAAAAAATCCGCATAACACATGGCAGCTCAATACACCAATTACGCTCATCCAACAACGCGGCGGGACTTAAGCGTTTTCCTAGTAGAAATAATATTTTTTGGTTCAATGTGGTCATATTGTTCTTGTGTGATACACTACGTGACTTTGGTAAGTGAATAAGAAACTTTTAATTGGGATTTAATTAATGCTTAATTTAATTAATTAATTAATCAAAAAGTTACAGGAATTTCGTTTCGGAACTTTAAATTTTGGATTTATTGGCGTTATTTTAGTGTAGTCTGAAATTTTTATGACAATATAGCGAATTCTTCGTATAATACACCAAAAAGTGATATAATTGCAATACATTGTAATAATATATAAATATAATTAAAACTATTATATTTACGGTAAACTTTCTTCTGACATTTTTGTAGAGCATTAAAAACCAAATAAAACAAAACCTAGTTTATCCAAATCTGATGATTACTTCTGGAGTTACAGCAATTTTAAGAATTATTTTGGCGGCCATCTTGTGGACGCCATGACAGGTGACTTATTTGCTACCATGTGTGTCCCCCGTGAAAATAACATTCTTAAATATGTCTTTTACCTGCTCCTGAATTTTGGTGCTGGTTTCCGGATTTGAAATGTTCCTATAGTTTTAGCAGCTTGTTCCACAGATTATTACGGATTTACCGGGCATCGTTTGATGCTGGGCGTGAAAATTATGAAATCAGCTGGTACTCCAATAAGCAAAAGATAAACCACGATTTTGTGACATAACCCTTGCCCCTACCAAAACTAAAGAAAACACCTGATTTGTAGGGAATTGAATGGTGAATATTTTTGCCAGTGCAAAATTTTGTCTATCTCCAACCAATTTGAAGGTATTCGATAACCAACTCTTTTTGAAACGCCATTTTCCAATATGGCGGCCGAAGCTCTAGTCCGATTGTAGGGGAGTTTTAGTATGTTGATTAATATTATATAAGGAAGGTCTCTGAAAAACTTCAGCGACATCGCAATTATTTCCTCCAAAAATTCTTATTTGACAGGATTAAATATAGCATAACATGGAGCCAGAATTTAACAAGGTTTAAATTGTTCAAATTTTCATTTTGTGTTGTGTTACTTCTGTTAGGCAACTTGGAATTTATTTCAAGTAATTGTCAAAAAAGGATTTATATATTAGTAGATATATATCAAATGTGGCCCAGCTAGCACTGACTGTTTGGACAGTTATTGTAGCGGAAATAACCCAGCACTATCACCAGGACTTACGGGACTATCCAGCCACTATAGTAGCACTTTCGATACCAGTAATTATCGAATTTTGAATGTGGCACTGTTAGCACTAATTTTTTTGGACAGCCATTGTGGCGGAAGTATGCCAGCACTATCATCGGGACTTACGGCACTATCTAGCACTAACGTAGCACTAACGATACCAGTAATAAAATTTTCGAATTTCGAATGTGGCACTTCTAGCACTAAGTTGGCTGCGTCTTTTTGTATTTTGATTTGACACGGAACGAGGCCAGCACTATCAACGGGACATACGGCACTATCCAGCACTAACGTAGCACTAACGATACCAGTAATAAAATTTTCGATTTTCGAATGTGGCACCGCCAACTTAATGGACGTGATAAAGCATGTAGGTGTTATAAGCTAAAGAATTTTTTTTTAAATAAAACAAAATCGTATTATTGCGATTTTAATGAGAAATAATTTTCCGATTGCGCTTAAAAACGTGCCAGTTCTAAGTTCAGAGATTTCGATGGTCTCCATAAAATTTCATCGCAATTTGAGTATCGGTTTAGCCGGAATCGTGTTAACAAACACACAATAATTCAAACAGAAAAAAATGAAGAAAAAAAACGGATTTTTTCTCTCCAGTGAAGTGAAATGGAATCTTCGCTTCGCTCGCTACGCTCGCTACGCTCATCCAAAAAACGGCTCTCACAACATAGTTTATCTCAGAGGTTCAATTAATAAACAGATACATTTTGTATTTATAGTGAAATAATAGAAGCGGAATCACACGAGATATTATTCTACTCAAGCACATGATTAGTGTATTTCTCGATTGGTTAGTCGGGAAACACTCCCGTAGGTGTATTGTTATTATTTACTACAATTCAGAATTTTTTTAATTTCTGAATTGTAGTAAATAATAACATGATTAGTGATTAGGGAAAGTGAGGCATGGCTTCGGCCATGGTCAAAAATATAATACTATATTTCACAACATCGCTACAGTAATATTTCCGAAAAAAATTTGGTCGCCCCTGAAAGGCAAAACTTGAAGTGATCCGAAAAAGATCTATCGCTTACTTGAAAGATGACATTTTTACTAGTATAAGTTTGCCGAAGGCAAAATTAGTATCACATTTTCCACTATTGTCCAATCATGGTATGTTAACTGACCTCACAATAGTCAAGAATGATGGACTTAAGTAAAAATCAGATTTTGAAATTTTGTGTACATTTTGCAAGACAAAATGTTTAATAGTATATTTTAAATTTTTACGATGCTTTATTATCTTAAATTCCAACTCGCAACCTTCTCGTGGTTTGGCCGTGGAGTTTTTCTCCCTGAAACTAATGGCGAGCTCTGGGTCGTCGTCGGGGACTTTCCCCTTCCCTTTGACTACCTCCCCGACGGCGACGACATATGACAGCACGGACGGATGATGACATAGACGGAGAAGACCACGACGTGGGGGAACCCCTGCACTCCCCATACGCTTGTGGCTGGTTCTGACCAGCACAGGCCTGTCCACCCCCTTGTCCCCCCGCGTCATCCCTAACGTCCCTCCCTTCGTCTCGATTAGCCAAGTTGAATAAATATGAGACGTTAAGCAATATCCAATCAATCAACAATCAGTAGGTTAAACTCAATTGACGACTAGAATTTTACCCGCCTCCTGACGTCACGAGGCAACATGGCGGAATGAGTTGGGATAGATCCTCATTTCCCAAGTTTACGTCTGCTTCACGGCGTTTCACTTATCACGTTTTCCGCTAACTTTTATTCTATTCATTATTTGGACAAAATTTAAATGAATAATATTTAACAAACACATAATTCCTTCTAATAGCGATTAAATGTGCAACAGACGTAAAATTTGGAAATATGAATCTCTCCCAACTCTCGTGATCCGACATTGATTAAGAGACAAAGTATTGCATGCAATCTCATTACTGAACTAGCTAGGTCACGAACATTTCAATTTCCATATTTAAGATGTAACTAGATAAAAGTAGCCGATATTAAAATTGTCATAAAAGGCATAATTTCGATCCTTAAATGTCTTGATCTTATTTTCTCCCCAGCAGTGGCATTAATTTGGTTTCTTCTTCTTTTTGATATAGTAACTCAATTTATCTTGAATAAAACGAAACCTTAAAACATTTTCAATTCCAGATTGATTTTTTTCTTTATCACAGTAATATGTTCTGAATACAAGTTATTGAATGATTCCCATTCATTTGGATCTCTCGTGCGTCATATCATTTTTGTTGCTTCATTTTCAATCTACCAATACCCAGCTAATATGGCTACATATTATATTTTTAGCCTGTTAGTCGTCAAGAATCAAAACGCAAGCAGGTATATATGTTTGTAGATTCAGTAGTTTTTTAAATTTAAATTGGTAATTGCAATTGAAATAGGATAGGTAGACAACAGACAACCAAATGTTGTATATAATATTTGGATGAGCGTAGCGAGTGAAGCGAAGATTCCATTCTACTACACTGGAGAAAAAAATCCGGAATGTTTTATTTTTTTATTTTTTTATTTTTATTTATTTTTGGTATTTTTGTCTGTTTGTCCACACGATTCCGGCTAAACCGATACTCCGATTGCGATGAAATTTTATGGAGGCCTTCGAAATCTTTGAACTTAGAACAGCCACGTTTTTAAGCGCAATCGGTAAATTTTTTCTCATGAAAATCGCAATTTTACGATTTTTTTCGATTTTTACAAAATTTCGTACTTATAACACCTACATGCTTTATCCGATTTTAATAATTTTTGCACAGAACCTTTATTTAATGAATTAAGATATTCTTGTGAAATTTGAGCGCAATTAAAAAAATATTTATTAAAAAAATCGAAATTTTACGGGTTTTTTCTTTTTTTAAACAATTCTTTGACTTTTAACACCTGCATGCTTTATCCGATTGTAATTATTTTTTCGCAGAACCTTAAGTTTATAAATTAATATATTATTGTTAAATTTGATCGCAATCGAGAAATTATTTCTTATAAAAATTTCAATTCTAAGATTTTTTAAAACAATTACGATGAATTAAAAAAAAATTAAAAAAATAAAGTTAATTTTTTATTTTATTTAATTTAATTTAAAAAAATCAATTTAATAATGATTTTTCCACAGAACCCATGGCAGCTCAATGCACCAATTACGCTCATCCAACAACGCGGCGGGACTTTAGCGTTTTCCTAGTGATAAATAGGTATTCCCTTGATACCTCCACGGGCTAGAACATCAGCAACTCAAAATGGTTTTACAAAAAATCTGCCTCCTTATGGAATAATACACTCCCAAATAAATTAAAACAGACAGTAGTTTCAACATCGCAATCAAAGATTATTTTAAGAAGATTGTAGTTATGTTTTTGCTAGTTGTGGTATTGTGTAGTTTTAGTTTATGAAATAATTTTATAATATATATTGATGTTGTTTTTGATAATGTATTTAACTTGGACATCATATTTTATTATATTGTATAAGAGGGTGACAGGTACTCACGTACTATGGGGCAGATGATCTTTCTGTCACTCTCGCATTTATTTTTAATATTATGTTAGTATTTATATTATATTAAGTTAGTAAACTGGTGAAGGTCCCTGAGGAAGAAGACAGAGGAGAGGAAGAAAGTGAAGTAGATGATGCAGAGGAAGAAAAAGATGATGTGGGAGAAGCGTCAGGCATGGCTAGCCGGCTTAGATAAGCCCGGGGATCCAAGAATGTGGTAGGAACCTCCCACCCCCTACCCGACTTAGTTGGAAATAGGGCTCGATATTAATTAATTATGTTCTAAATATTTGATCTACAAATAAATGCAAATAATAATATATATATATTAGTACTTTAGGCAGAAATTAAAAAGTGACTACACCGGTGTAGTCACTTTTTTAATTTCTGTCTAAAGTACTAACATAACAGCGTAATAGTCGCCTACTATAAAGCCAAGTTTAAACATATATATATGTAATGACCAATTTCATTCAAATTCTTTCAAATATGTCTACACATGTTCTGAACCCTTTTCCAATCAACTGCCAGCTTATAATAAATCACAATAAATGCAAGAAAATGTGCTGCCATTATCATTGAAAAAGGTAAATTACAAGAAGAACCTCTCCATATAAATGCCACAATGACAACAAAAAGCATATCTCCAACAGAAACCATAAAATATTTGGGAGTTAATTTCAAATAAATCCATAGTGACAGATTTTGCTGCTCTTATAAACCAACTCAAAACTAAATTACAGACCATCATCACTTCTCACTTACTAATGGCTGATCAGAAGCTTAATATCCTCAATCAATATATATGGCCTACCCTAATTTATCCTTTGCAGAACGCTCCCATTGGAAAATTACCAATGAAATTCCTGGAGGATTTGGATAAATTAGTAAGAAGCACCATTAAAGAGATACTTCAACTACCAGGGGATACTCCTGACAGTATGCTATACACAGCCAGAAGTTGTAAGGGACTAGGAACGTTTCGTGCCAAATGGGAAGCTTTTATTCAACATTATAATATTTGCCAGGTTTTAGAGAAATCTAACGATCCATATGTTATAGAAACACGTAATACCACTTTGGAAAAACAGCTATGTTTGGAGAAGCTAGTTATAACATCTAATGAGCTAGAAGAAAGTTGCAACACCCTCAACTAAGAAGATAACAAGCAGGAAAATAAGAGATATAATGAGAATAAAAGAATATGGTAAGTGGTGTTCACTGATCCAAAAGGGGCGTGGTGTATCTATGTACAAGGAGTACACTCCAGCCAATAAATGGATTAGCACCAAACTTGGTTTGTCTTTATCAGAATGGAGAGATGCCTTGAAATTTACATGTGACGTTGCACCTGTAAGGTCTCTGCATGGAAAGTACCAAGACGGTTACCACTGTAGGCATTGCCTCAGTGAGAAAGAAACTTTACCTCACGTTTTTGGGCTCTTGTAAACATGGAGAACTTCTAAGAAACAATCGCCACCATAGCATCCGATCTGCCCTAGCAAACCAGCTGAAACTCAAAGGTTTGGAAGTATATGAAGAAGTCGCGTGCTTGGGAGCTAATGACAGTAGCCGTCGGGTGGATATAATTGCCATTAACCGAATAACTAGCCACGGCTATATCATTGACCCTACCATAAGATTTGAAGGAGATACTGGACATGCGGAGAAGGTGGATCGAGAAAAGAAAGACATCTACGAGGATAACGTTACATATTTTCTCACCAAATATGATATAAAGGAAATTGAGGTGATCGGGCTCTTAATAGGAGCAAGAGGAACGATACCGGATTTTTTTTGTCAAATTTTGCAAACGTTTTAGACTTAATGCGAGTTTTATTTATGACTTGGTGCTCCTTGCTTTAAAGGGATCGATTTTGATTTTTAGAAATCATCTCTATGGTCAAAGCAAGAAACAACAAGTATAAATCAGTATTTGTTATTTTTATACTTCACAAATCATACTTCTCACTTCATTTTTCATTTAATTCTATTTTTTCATAATCTGTAACTTATTTTACTTATTATATATATTACTTATATATAATTTGTATAAATGTAAATTAATTTCTTTTTGTTATTCTGTGTCTTAAGGCAACCATAATGTAAAGGCAGAGCTTTGTTTAAAAAATAAAGTTGTACTACACTCCAGGTCTACTCGGTGTTAAAATATGTATTCATTGTGTGGTTTACGGCTGTTTTATAGAACGCAATCTAATAAGAAAACGTTTGAGGAAGTTTTCAGTTTGGTTGGCCGATGGCGGGCATCTATCCGGCGACCAACCGGATAAATCTCGGACGCTACTCATGGGCTGCCTGTTTCAGTACATAACTAAAAGCTTGCGTAAATATATTTTTTTAAGTCTCTCTTGGAAAATGTTCAAATTCATTTACATTCAAATTAATTTGAATCAAATACCTTAAGAATTCAACAAGAATGATAGTTTAAACAAACGACCCAACAATCAATGTTTGCGGTATATCTTCAAAAATGTATATTTATTTTGCTTTAGGCTTGTATAACTCTCGGACCAATGTCATAATATAATACATAATAATTACGAACTTACATATACCAACGAGTAAAATTTAGTATGACAATAAAAAATCTTGGTATATTTTCATCCTGTGTATAAATTATACTTAAAAAACATTATCCAAGGATTTTTTTTGTATTTATAATGAACAATATTTCCAAGATTTTCCAGTTTCTTAAGGTTTTATCTTTCTTCGACTTTTCTGTTTACAGCCTTTGCGTTTGAAATGTTATTCCACAGCAGTTTGTTGTGACCATGAGCTCACCTATTTACTACTCTCGAATACAATAATGAAGACTGACGCTAACCTCACATATTTTTTACAATCTTAAAATTACGAAAGGTCACACGTTAGAAATTTATATCCACATATTTCATTAATAAATTAATGTTTTTTTACGGCTCATCGTTGGTGTCGACGATACGTTTAAAGGGAGGAAAGGGGAACTGGGTTTAAAAGGAGGGAGGGATAAGATGATATACTCCAGTTTGAGAAGATTTATTTACTTGTTGATTCTTACAGACGGGGCTGGGCAAGAAGGGTACGTTCTGGTTCGTAACATAATGTCACTAGGACTCTGTAAACAATGAATAGGACATATTAAGCAGTAAGCATAGCTATTCGTTCGGACGAAAGCATCCAACGTATATGAATATTTGCATACGTACTTGGTAAGAAAGCGTGACATAACATTTGTTAAACAGTCCGATTACAATTAATGATATTTTTTTATTTTAGACTTGCTCAAATCCAAAACCTTTTTAATAGCTTATTTATAAACAAATGTTGCTAAATTAGTGCAGGGCACACGAAGTATATAAGAACTAATGCTTAGAGAACTTAGCTACTACTTGAAAAATCCTATTTTTTCCATCAATCGATCGATCAATCGTTCAATAAAACGATCATAATATCAATCAATCCATCCATCCATAATTCAATTTATAAAAAAAATCAATGTCTGCATCGATGTAATTAGATTTATTTAGTTGTCCTCGTTTGTAAATCAATTTTTATAACTGAAATGGATAGACGTTAAGGCTATTCGACCGCGTTTTTCTATTTTCCAAAATATGCTACCAAGTCGAAACATAGTTAATGGCTTTGAAACCTGGAGATTTTAGAAAATCAAATATAGGCAGGTTTCAAAGCCATTCACTATATTTTGACTTGGTAGCATATTTTAGAAAATAGAAAAACGCGGTCGAATAGCCTTAAATAAAACATATTTATTTAAAAAATCAATTAATTAATCAATCAATCAATCAGTACTACCAACACACAATCGAAGGCAACAGAAACTCCCACAGCGCTGTAGTCAATGAGGTTGAAAATGTTTGAGTATGGGCTGTGGTGCTGTGTGCTTGCAGCTTAAGCAGCCCCGATAAGCAACTGTGGCTCTCCTGTATTGAGCCGTATTGAACAATAAATACGTCAATTCAAAGAGCTCTCAATAAACCTGCCGCTGACATGAGTGAAACCAGCTCGACTTTAATTAAAATCTGTCTTTGAAACGAATCGAGAAGGAATTTCATCAAACGTGATAGATTCTACTCAATTAAATAAGGACTTTTATCAAACTTGATAGATCCTATCCAATTAAATGTCTTGCTGGGGGAGTGTGATGTGGAGCAGATGTGGCTCAGCTTTACGCGCGCGGCTATGTAGACGGAGGCCCAGGGTTCGTTACTAGCCTTCGATAAGTCTGACTGAATGTATATATTCAAGGTTGACTCAGTCGTTAATAAGAATTATGCAAAGTACTCATAAATAACGCGTGGACGTTCCGTTTACAACTAATTCAACTCCAGAATACCTTCCGATTGAGGCACTTGGAGAGCGGTATGTCCTGGACAGATTTCCGAAAAGAAAGTTATCAAAATATCTCTTCTCGCGGCATATTGTTATGAAAACGTAAATTAAAAGCTTATGACCAAGGCCACTACTTACTAAAAAACGAATTTTCGGGCGAACCTTCCTCACTCATCATCAGGTTGATGCCGACAGAATGATGGGTGAGGAAGGCTCACCCGAAAATTCGTTTATATTAAGTAATGGCCTTGGTCATAAGTTTTTTATTTTCGTTTTAATATTGTTCCAGGCCAATAACCTGTTGTAATGAGTCCATTTTTTTAGCTTTACCCATTTAAAAAGTCAATATTCAGGTTAGGGAAAGCGTTAGCTTCATTTACTCAAGATAATTTGGCTTTCTCAGCTGCCATTTAGCCAGACGGCCAGACCTGACACAACTACTTCATCCTCCTCTTTATCTGAAAACTCTACCATATCCTGCTGCTTGTTGACAAAGCCTCTCAATCAATCAATCAATCAATCAATCAATCAATCAATCAATCAATCAATCAATCAATCAATCTCATCTCCTTTATTGTACCTCACCCCATGACACGTCTGTTTAAATAAATTAGTCTACCCAATCAGCCATATAACAGATTTTCAGTGGGCGACATTAAACCAAAGCGACCTAGCCAAGCCTGTAGGCCCCGACGCAATCGACGAGTGAGTGATAAGCTACCAGAGATCGATAGCTTTTAATGGAAAATAGCAATCAGTGGTATGGACAGTGCGAGCACCCGCGGATCAACGACAGAATCAACAAGGCCGATTCAGAAAATTCGATTCGATTCGTCTAGACCTTGTTTAATTTGTTCAATCCACCTATCTTTTGGTATTTCTTCCAGTCCTTTCTTCACATTGCTTATTTTAAACAATAAATAAAATAATTCGCAGTATAATTTCGCCCCTCTTTTATTTTATCAGTAGCCGAAAATCGATTGGTACACTCGCAAACAAAAGTATATATTTTATGTAATAATATATAGTGACCACGTTGAAAATGTGATATATAATGTGCGTCACATTGGTGTTATGGGCTAAATCGTTTTGATGTCCCAAATTATTAAAATAAGTAAAAAGTCTTCAACAACAAACAATATACATACAGAGAACAAAAATAAAGAATAACATTTGTATTGAGCGGGTTGTTTTGTAGCGGTGGTATTCAACGATTGATTGTAAGTCCTGAAAAAGTAGGAGACAAAATGGCCTTCAAAACGTCTACAGAACATATCATCAATCCTTGAATACCACCGCCACAAAACAACACGATCAATAAAAATGTCATCAACGGTTAGCGAGCCACATAAACGTTTTATTAATAATAAAGAATGTTCAACACATTAAATAATGTCGTCGTGAGAGTGGTCGTCCATCCAGTTAGCGTGCGACTTTGGGTTCGATTCCAGTAGGTAGGGGTTTGTTTTAGTTATCCGTTGGGTCGTACAATGTGCTTTTTGCGTTTATAAGTGCTTGACCTTTTAAACACTTGCCGTCTCCTATTTATAAATTATTCCGCTGTGTGTGATGTTTATTTAATTTGGGTTTTAGTGGACAATAAAGTGTATGCCAACAGAGTGCGCTAATCTCGAGGATTAAAGTACCACTTCAAGTTCATTCTGATAACTAGAAAAGTAAAAATGTATAATGTTTACACAAACATACAATGGAAGAAGATAACCCACGACTCTGTTGTGGACGTCACGGCTTGAAATCCCGTCGAGACCGTCAATCCTGACTGAAGGATTTCTACGAGGGTTTTTTAGGTCGTTGTGCGAATGCATAAGACTGAATCCTCTTGAGCAGTCCTCGGACATTCATTAGAAACTCCAATATGACATGTTAGACACCTGAAGAAGGGCGTATATTGCACACGTCGCCAGTATGTTAAGGCTTATGTCACCCCCATTTGGTGAAAATATCAAGTTTCCATCACTAAACACCGAAGTGATTGCTAATCTACCTGCATACCTGACAGGGGAAGGCAACTTGCAATAACGTGTATCTCCACGGGACATCACGATGGCTCCACGTCAATATAAGTAGGGTATGGTCCCTAGAAGACGTGTGCCAAGTGCCTTGCTTGTATAAAAAAATGCAAGGTATGCCCCAAAATATATCCCTTATGTATGTATGTATGTATGTATGTATGTATGTATGTATGTATGTATGTATGTATGTATGTATGTATGTATGTATGTATGTATGTATGTATGTATGTATGTATGTATGTATGTATGTATGTATGTATGTATGTATGTATGTATGTATGTATGTATGTATGTATGTATGTATGTTATGTATGTATGTATGTATGTATGTATGATTTTATTCGTTCCCTCCTCGAAAAGAACAATTTGTTTAACTGGGAAAGTAACGCACTATAACTCTCCCACTCTAACCCCCCCCCCCCCCAAGAAGGACAAGCACTAAACCCTGTAAGGAACGAGGATACACGGACCCACCAGGGGATCGACCCCAAAGGTGAAGAAAGATAGCGATGGGTCTAAAATTAATAGGTAAAGCTAAAAGATGACAAATTAATCAACGAGGCGAAACATCCAATCAAAATATTTTTATTATAATTGTTTAGATATTTATTTATATTCAAACATGTTTATAACACATACTATGAATTAGATTTTTTTAAGTGTGTAGTAGTGAGATTATCATCAATACAATTCTGCAAAATCCTTGTTGAAGGTAGATTCAAAAGATTACAATAAGTCACAATCAGTTTTTTTAAAAGTGAGACGGAATGACGGTAAAAATAGTTTTGCGTGGTATGGAAGCTCTTCGCTTCCTAATGTCTTTCTCTAGTTTTGTTAGTTACTCATCATAACTATCACTAGACAGCGCTAGAAAAGTATCGGAGTAGTAATTTAAAGCTTAAAAAACTCAACAATACTTTTGTGTACGTATACCTCGCGTAGCCCGACATGTAATTAAATAGTGTTCAACCATGTCGAGTTTTGGTTGAGTTGACTGGCATCTGGGCCTAACAGTGTCGCCATATTCGTCTTCTACCTGTTAACTAAACTCTGCATCCAAGAAATTGTCTTGTACGCCATGTTGGTAGCCTGTAATCAGAAGTTTTCATGACTCCGATTCTGCAAGTGTAATAGACAGTCAAGTGAATATTCAATGTCTGTGTTGTTAATGGGGTATTCACCTGCTTAACCCCCCAAAAAAATCATTTAAGTTTACTAGTTATTAATTTACATAAGACACGTTTAAAAATATTGGGTCATACTTGTTCATTTTGTGGGAAAAATCTCTCGTAAGAAATAACATGGGGACGATGCGATTTCGCTCCAAAACATAGCAGCCGAAATACTCGAAAACTTTGTATGTAAATCCTCTGCCTCTTGTATCTGTAATTTGGGCAAGTGGTTTGTTCAAAATACGCTTATTACTAAGAAGGGGTTTAATTTCGGAACGCTTATTTTTGCGTGTTTGAGCGTTGGCATATTGGTGCATATTTTTAAGAAACAATTTTCTAAATTCCCATTTTGATAGAAGAGAAGCCTCTTTAGAATGAAATTTGTTACAAATATGATAAAAAAAAATGCTAATAAACAATAATTTGTACATAAAGATATAACATTTGAATATTTGAGTATACACTTATAACGATTAATGGTTTTATCATGTATTTATAAATATTACTCCATGGTTTTATGATAACATTAATAAAGAAAATGTCAACAATGAACTATTGTTTTAACACTAGGAAAACGCTTAAGTCCCGCCGCGTTGTTGGATGAGCGTAATTGGTGCATTGAGCTGCCATGTGTTATGCGGATTTTCTGTTGTTTTGTGAAAAAAATCATTACTAAGTTGGGAGATATTTTTAAAATTAAATTAAATTAAATAAAAAATTAACTTAAATTTAATTTTTTTTAAATTAATCGTAATTTAAAAAAAGGAAAAAATCGTAATATTGAAATTTTCATAAGAAATAATTATTCGATTGCGCACAAATTTTACACGAATATATTAATTCATAAAATTATTGAAAAAAATATTACGGAAAAGAAGTAGGTGTTTTAAGCTGGAGAAATTTTAAAAATTAAAAAAGTCGTAAAATTGCGATTTTCGTAAAAAATAGTTTTTTGATAACGCTCAAATTTCACATGAATATATCAATTCATGAAATTAAGGTTCTGTGAAAAAATCATTACAATCGGACAAAGCATGTAGGTGTTGTAAGTCGAAGAAATTTTTAAAAAATTGAAAAAAATCGTAAAATTGCGATTTTCATGAGAAATAATTTTTCGATTGTGCTCAAAAACGTGGCAGTTCTAAGTTCAGAGATTTCGAAGACCTCCATAAAATTTCATCGCAATCGGAGTATCGGTTTAGCCGGAATCGTGCTAACAAACAGACAAAAATAAAAAAAAAAAAAAAAAAAACATTCCGGATTTTTTTCTCCAGTGTAGTAAAATGGAATCTTCGCTTCGCTCGCTTCGCTCATCCAACAAGCTAGTGAACGGCCGAGAGGTGAATTTAGCTCCGTAATCTTGAAGACCGTGGTCAATTTTATTCATAAACAACGCTGTCTACTGAGATATGACGTCAGACGTCTTTTCACAATAAAAGCGCGGGAGAGAGTAATCGTTAAACTTTGTACCTCTGAGGAATATACAGTTTTTACTTTAAAGTGTTGTTACCAACGGCGATGGTGTTTTTAAGTGAATATCTACTGATTCTGTACACCAGCGCTCTTTATTGGATGATCGAAGCAAAACATCCTACTTGACTACCCTGAGAAACTGTAGGCTCGCGTGGAACTGTGTATGTTTTTCTGTCTGTTTGACCGTTCCCTATACGGACTATAAAAACTCTATAATAAAGCTGCTCCAGTGCTCCTATCTACATGAAATTTGTTGCGGAACTTTGGAAAACTTGGACTTGAATAGGCTTTGAATTTGTGTTCATTCCAATAAATATTTCTAATTTATCTAAACTAGGAAAACGCTTTAGTCCCGCCGCGTTGATGGATGAGCGTTTTTGTAAGTTTTTAATTTTTGTAGGTCCACTTTTCCTTTACAAGTGCTTTTTGAATGCATTGTAGGTGATTGTTGTCAAGTTTCAATTGTTACTTGTTAATTGTTATTATAAACCTAAAAAAAAACTCATATTTAAACCTTTATTTCTATGGATTCTGGCCAACTTTTTCAATTTTTTCTTTCAAAAAGCAATACATAACCATTACTTTAATGTCCATATGAATTATGAACGTTGTAGCCCCACCCGTTTGGTCAGAATTGGCCTAAATGTCACAAAAATATCGCACTAAAAATCGTAAAAAAAAAATCGTGAAAGAACGATATTCATGAGAAATATTTCTTCGATTGTACCCAAAAACGTGGCAGTTCTAAGTTTAAAGATTTCGAAGGTCTTCAGAAAATTTCATCGCAATTGGAGTATCGGTTTAGCCGGAATCGTGTTAACAAACACACAAAAATACAAACAGAAAAAACAAGAAAAACGAAAAAAAATAGTAAAATTGCGATTTTCATGAGAAATAATTTTTCGATTGCGCTCAAAAAAGTGGCAGTTCTAAGTTCAAAGATTTCAAAGGTCTCCAGAAAATTTTATCGCAATTTGAGTATCGGTTTAGCCAAAATCGTGTTAACAAACACACAAAAATACAAACAAAAACAAAAAAGAAAAACGAAAAAATTCGTAAAATTGCGATTTTCAAGAGAAATAATCTTTTGATCAATTTTTCGTACGGTGCAGTTCTAAGTTCAGAGATTTTGAAGGTCTCCATAAAATTTCATCGCAATCGGAGTATCGGTTTAGCCGGAATCGTGTTAACAAACAGACAAAAATACAAAAAAAAGAAAGAAAAAAAAACATTCCGGATTTTTTTCTCCAGTGTAGTGAAATGGAATCTTCGCTCCGCTCGCTACGCTCGTTTAAAAAAATTGTACATCTGCTTTACATATTGATTATGTTGGTTTTAATTCAGTGCTGAACAAATGGCTGTTTCGATATTTTAGGAAATGTTTCCAATAAAAATTGTGCCATTATATGTTTTACAATAATATAGGAATGTAGGAGATGAGAATCAAAGCATGGACACTCCGTTCTTCTGATGGGACTGCATGCTCTTGACAAGATTTCTAAGTTGGAAGGTTAGTAGCTGACAGTTTCACATAAGTGGAGGGTTTGTACCTATTGATAGGCCATTATATTTTCAAATAAGTTCTTGATAAGATGGTTAAAAGCGTATAAATGCACTTTCACCTTATTCCAAACCACCTAAACAGCATCAAAAATAATATTCCAAAAACTTAACACACATTCGACTCACATTCCCGAAATTCTTTAGAGATAGAGGGTCGAGGCCCATGGGTTTGAACTCTAATGGGCTGTTGGTCCTACTAATTATGATCAGCATTGACCTCTTGAAACTAGGAGAAGATCTCAGCCAATCACAGGCGTAGACAGCCTCGCCCACGGCTGCAGCCTGAAACACAAGCTCTGATTGGTTAGAGAGGCAAGGATCTCAGCCATTTAAAAAAATATATATTATTTATTTACGTCTATCCTATTCAGTTAAAAAACAAATTTTCAGAGGAACACAATCACAGGAAAGACAGCTTCGCCCAGCTGCAGCCTGAAACACGAGCTCTGATTGGTTAGTGAGGCAATGATCTCAGCCAATCACAAGCGTAAACAGCCTAGACAACATCTGCAGCTTGAAACTCGAGCTCTGATTGGTTAGTGAGGTAATGATCTCAGCCATTTACAGGCTTTTAGACAGACTAGCCCAGCTATAGCCTGCTCTGATTGGTTAGTGAGGCGAGGACCTCAGCCATTCACAGACTTTTAGAAAGTCTAGCCCTGCTTTGGCCTGAAACATGAGCTCTTATTGGTAAGTGAGGAAAGGACAACCAATCAAAGACGTAGACAGACTCACCAACAGGAGCAGCTTGAAACACTAGCTGTGATTGGTTAGTGAGGCAAGGATCTATGCCAATGACGGATGAAGTGAAGAACGTCGAAAAGCATGAAAAAATCCAAAGCTATGTAATAGTCAAACTTCCTTCTTACCTGATCACTTATAAAGTTGCAAATTAAGTTCAATAAGAGGTAGTCGGTAACAAGGATATAGGACATAGTAAGAATAACTATCTCGAATATGCCAATGGATTCAACCTGTAACAAGCAACAATATTAACTCAACTCATCACTAAACCAAAGTTAAATTTTGCAATAACCTTACACTTACCATTGTGATCACAAGTAACGTAGCGCCGTATATGGCAATATTTACACCAGAAAGTGTTATGAAGAACATTTTATACACTGAATGTAGGTCACCTTTTAATCTGAAACCAATTTCATTTAAAACAGATTATGAAGTGTCAGTTGGTGAAAAAAAATCAATTTATTTTTTCATGGTGTAACTATACCCAAGTAATTTTTGATGAAACTCGATGAAACTCTTCAAAAGATGGTTCATCTCTCGGTCAACTTCTTCTGCAGTGCAACCAACCTCGTCTCCCTGGGGTGTTGTCCTTCCTTGACTGACCGGCAGACAGGTGGTCAACTTTGTTATGATTTTTTCAAAGAACAACAGAAAATCCGCATAACAAATGGCAGCTCAATGCACCAATTAAGCTCATCCAACAACGCGGCGGGACTTAAGCGTTTTCCTAGTGTATCAACAAAGAAGTTACAAGTTATGAGTACACATAATAGATATCTTGATCGCTTTACGAACCTGTGTTATACTAGCGTTGTTGGATGAGCATGCTTGGTATATCTCTCCTTACATTCACACATTAAAAAAACACGTAAAAGTACGAATTCCGTGTAAAATATATTTCTTCGATTGTCATGATTTATGGCGATGACAGAAAGTTGAGAGTTGAGTGAGTTGACACAAATAGCTATTACTGTGAATGTGAGTTTAAACTGAAAATGGGACTAGATTTCTATTGGTCAATAACTGAACACAAGCACAACGTAAGAAATAAAAATATACCCATATAATATATCGGGGCAGACTTGGACAAACGACTCAATGTCGGTAAGAGGGATGGCCCCCACAATAGCGACACGACCAATTTTTTTAAAATAAGAATTTTTGAAGTGTTCTTTATGTGTTTTAGAATAAGCTAAGGGGCGTTGCTGAACGAAAAAATGGAATATTAATAGAAGAATTAATTTTTTTGCGTAAACGTAGATGATTTGCAAAATGTTATATTATAGCTAGGATTTGAGGGGGGGGGGGGCAAGTCCCCCGAGACCCCAAACCATCTTAGATACGCCACTGGGCGAAGCACTTCATGTTTCTAGATAAATACTCACAAAAATGCTAATTGCAATAAAAATTTAAATAGTTTAAGTAGTTTCAGTTGGGTCACGAGAATAAATTTACAATTTTCGTAAATTTTTCTGATTCTTACCGACAGTTTACTATAAATATAATCTTTTAAGAGAGGACGCTGAGCTTGGCCCAACTCAAATGCGAATATCATCACCAAAATGTGCATGAATTATAATGTACTTTTATATTGATATTTACGCTTGGTTGCAAAAATTGCGCGATATAAGCCCAAAATGTAAAAAATGGGAAATCCAAAATATGTATGTCAATTCTGGAAATTCCCACCAAACCGATTATCTTACGATAAAACCAAGTCAACCCGCGCGTTCACATTGATTTAAACGTTGATATTCAATATGCAAATGTGCGTTTAAAAACAGTATACTTAGAATAAATTCCCGAAGTTGATCAAGATGGAGTAAATTAGAGTGATTTCACGAATTTTTTATTCAAAATCAATGAATAATTTTGGAACACGCGTACTAAATATCATAATGTATTCTTTATCAACGTTTGTGTGAAATTGGAGGACAGTGTTATAAACCGTTTACCCGTAAAAACAGAGAGCTGAGTGCCTAAATTCGTCTCCGCGCCAGCCTCAGCGACTCCTCTTAACTTCTAAGACGTGAGAATAACTACATGACATATAGGACAAGGAAATTCATACGTAGTACACACCATCGCCATGATCACTCATTTTATTATTCCACCACCTGAATGCACATAGCTCACAAACATTAAACACAATACCCAAACATTAATATTGATACCATGATATTGAACCCCTATTGTAGGCTAGATTAGCAGTCGGTGGTCCACTTCCGTGACAATTAGAAGCCATCTTGGAATTCCAGTTTACATGATAATCAAATGGGAGCGATTTGTAGCCCAAATAGTTCTCAAGATTGCCGCCAGGTTGACAGGTAAGCATACTAGCCTTTAACACCAAATGATTACTAAATTCCCTTATGCAATAACTTCGTATTGTTTCTGTTTGTTTAATACCATGCTGCACAATCTAAAACCATATCAAACAATCCAGTAAAATACTTTATTGCATTAAAAAAGCATCAATTAAAACGCCAAATCGCCATCTTGAAATGGGCCGATTGACTCTTCAATGTGCTACGCTCGCGCCTGTGCGGAGGTAATGGAGACTGCTAATCTAGCCTACAATAGGGGTTCAATATCAATGATTGATACCCATACATAAACGTGTTAAAATCCAAAGACACTGTGATGGTTAAGTATGTTCTGTTGAGTTCCTCCAGAGACATTATGCCAGTTGTCGACTTGCTGATGGTGTATTATAGGCTATCCTCGGTGATGAGTAGATGCTACTGCATGGGAAGCTCACACACAAAGAACGTGCTGGCACCATAGCTTTCAGTATTATTACATTCCACATCGTGTAATGTATATTGCGGGTATCTGACGTGAGTACAATCCTCAATGTCTGATTTATTTCCTGGCTCTGGCTGATTGAGGCCCCAGGGAACGATTTGAGTTGTGATATTATCATTTGCAGGTACACCTAGAAAATTAATGTCACTTATAGATAAGATCTAGCCGGTGAGCGCTTCAGATTTGTTTTTTTAATGTGTTAATGCAAAAAAAAAACGTATTTAGAGTCTACCCACTCAGTCACACATCTGATTATCAGTGGGCGACAGTCAACCAAAGCGACCAAGCCAACCCTGCAGGCCCCGACACAATCGACGAGTGAGCGATAACCAACCAAAGATCGATAATTTTTAATAAGAAATATATAGCAATCAGTGGTATGGACAGTGCGAACACCCGCGGATCAACGCCAGAATCAACAAGGCCGATTCAGAACTACTTTATATTTATTATGTGCCTCGTTGCTAGGACGGCTCCAAAGTCACCGTTTACAAATTCCTAAGACAAGAACTGATGGACTTAAGTTTAAGTCAGAAGTTAAAAAACTTCTGACTTTAGCGGGAATCGAACCCTGGACCTTTAGCATTGGAAGCAGAGACGCTAACCACAAGACCAACGAACCATCTTGAGTAATATTGAAGATGCTCTGAAGTCGGTGTATGGTTAGTTTTACTTACCGGTTACTGTCCAGAATTCCCCCTCAGTGACCTGGTCGTGTATGCCATACTGCATCTCCCGAACCTTTCCTGGTACAACAGTTCGGGACATTCTAGCCAAGAATTCCTTAACCAGATCCAGTTCTATCCCATTGTCGATGACCAATAGATGAGCTCTGTCCTTCATGCAGGTAAGCAAGGCTAGATTCCATGTAACTTGTTGATCTACATACTTGTAGTACCCTGACCGACCCAGTTGTTCATAACCTGTAGGGACTGATAGAATAAATAAGTAAATATATAAATTCACATTAAGGCTATTCGACCGCGTTTTTCTATTTTCCAAAATATGCTTCCAAGTCAAAACTAATTAATGGCTTTGAAACCTGGCTATTTTAGAAAATAAAAAATATTTTTTTTTCAAATTTTTCTGATCCGGTACACGGCTAATATAGCAATCTCAAAATAATTTCAAACTTCAATTCGCCAAGGCACATCATTCAACGTAGGGTGTTGTGCTTTTGTGACAATAATTTTCAACTGGTTTTCTATAGGCTGACTGAGAGAAAAAAGATTTTTTTTAAATTGTCTTTCCTGCGAATTTTTTTGTTTGGCGGTACAAATCGGTAAAAAATACCGCCAAACGAAAAATATCGCAGAAAAGACAATTGTTAAAATCAAAAAATTTTCTCTCAGTCAGTCCATAGAAAAACAGTTGAAAATGAATGTCACAAAAACACAACACCCTACGTTGAATGGTGTGCCTTGGCGAATTGAAGTTGTTAATTATTTTGAGGTGGCGATATTGGCCGTGTACCGGATCAGAAAATGTAATTTTTTTTGATTATCTAAAATAGCCAGGTTTTAAAGCCATTCACTATATTTTGACTTGGTAGCATATTTTAGAAAATAGAAAAACGCGGTCGAATAGCGCTAAGGTGCACAGACTCTGTCACATAACTGATTCTGAGTGCGGGACATTGAATTTAAAGTCGACCAAGGCCTGTAACCAAGGCCAACCCTGTAGGCGCCTACACCATCGACGAGCGAACAATGACCAACTAGAGACCGGCATATTTGAGTAGGAAACACCGATCAATCAAGCTGGACACGATTCCACCCGCGGGCAGCGCCTAAAACAACAAGGCTGAATCGACATAACCTTATAATTTATTATGTGCCTCGTTGCTAGGACGGCTCTCCTCTATAGATTCACCGTTTACACATCTTAAAGCCAAGAAATGACGGACTTAAGTCCACTTCAGAAGTATAAGGGCAGGTGAGCAAGTTTCCCTGTCCAATTCAATAACGCCCCTAAATATGGCCTAGCTAGTGGCTTAATTTAACCCAGTGGACCAGTCCTCAGCTATTCTTCAATTTACGAAACAACAGACAGAAAACATACTCGCTGTTGGGGTTGATTTATTATTTATAAAGTCACAGGCCTTGGACTTTCCCTATAGGCCTAGAGGTAAGCGTAGGGTAGGCTCTAGGCTAGGTTTAGTACTATTTTTATACAAATAAAATTGTGTTGATTTTAAGAATTTAACAATAATTTAAGACAAAGAGTCTTAACATCAAAGACAGCTTTATGTGACAATCACACTGGACATCTGTACTGTGTGACTGTGAGTGGGAAGACTAAATATGTTTTTTTTTAATTATACAAGTTAGCCTATGTCCTGGGCTTTAACATCACACGCAACGACAGAATTCTAATGACACATAACCTCGCAGCGTTTCGAGTGTTTTCTTAATAAAATTTATAAATAATTTCGTATTTAGAGTCTACCCACTCAGTAATATAACTGATTTTCCGTGTGGGACATTAAATCAAAGCGACCAAGTCAACCCTGTAGGCCCCGACGCAATCGATGAGTGTGCGATAATCAACCAAATATCGATATTTTTTAATAGGAAACAATTCGTACACCTACTTTATCACCTGGCTTCACGCAGCGTAAAGATTAAAATAGTAGCATTGTTAGTTTTTCTGCTTTGGTTGTGCTGACTTGATCACGTGACCATTTTTGAGGGTCGTTAAAGGAAAAGGTTAATTCTGTTTTCGCCGTATGAACGTGGCCGCCATGTTGATAATAGTACTTCCGTTTCTTGGGAGTTTCCGTGACACATTCCATCGTTCTCCGCGACCAAACACCTCACAACGAACCCTAATGACGTGTTCATCGAACACTAATAAGACTCGGAATCGGTGCACCTTGCTGGACGCCATCTTGAAACGGGACGAGGTGATGCCGGGTTAATTTGGATTTGTTGTTTTTTTACCCTTAAATCAGCTCGGTACCCGAATGTCTGACATTTTGCCACTATAACATTGATTTCTATAAATATTTATTTGGATTTCTCGACTGGTATATATCTTGAATAATAATTTACAACAACCAAAATAACGGAGCCACCCGAAGTAGCTCAGATCGCCCTGCTTAGCTTTTGAAGAACACTCGAGTTTAGAGGTAGCTCCGATGCTTTAAAGAACAGTATCTCTAAACCTAATCGCTTAAGACACGTGTCAGAAGAACATGACCCTCCATGTATTCACCGCCTTCACTTACTGTGTAGACCATCGATTAGTTGTCTTAAATCTGCGTGCAGGTCAATAACGATATTATACACTAGGCAAACGCTAAAGTCCCGCCGCGTTGATGGATGAGCTGTTTTGTAAGTTTTTAATGTGCGTAGGACCACTTTTCCTTTGCAAGTGCTTTTTGAATCCATTGTAGGTGATTGTTGTCAAGTTTCTATTGTTAATTGTTATTATAAACCTAAAAAACTCATATTAAAACCTTAATTCTATGAATTCTGGCTAACTTTTTCTTACAGAAAGCAATACATCACAATTACCTTAATGTGCGTGTAAAATATCAACGTTGTAGCCCCGCCCGTTTGGTCAATCGGCCCAAATGTCACGAAAATATCGCACTCAAAATCGAAAAAAATCGTAAGAGTACGATATTCATGAGAAATATTTCTTCGATTGTACCCAAAAACAATACAGGTCTAACTAAGTTCAGAGATTTCGAAGGTCCCCTCCAATTTTTATAACGATGGGATATGCCGTTTGCCTGGTAGAGAGCCAACAAACAGAGAAAATTAAAAAAAAAAAAAAAAAAAAAACATTGGAGCTAAATTTTTTAAAGAGTCAGTGAAATTGAGGTCTTCGCTTCGCTCATCCAAATACCTATCTGATTCTTGTAAAGGCTGAATGCCCACTGCCCAGAGCTAAGACACTCAACTCCCTGGGGAACGCTTTCATTCCTCTCCCTGGAGAGTTGTGCCGAGGGTCTCCAGACTGTTCGCAGCTTTGTTCCGATACTTGGATCTTTGCAGGAAACACTGGTACCAGTCGAAGTCTTGCATACGAGTCTCATCGACTTCAATGTCAGAGTGGGACAAGTCACAGGGACGTCGTCACTTTCCTGGGAAGCCGCCATCTGTAGGGAAACATTAGAGGATTGTTATCCTTTGACTCATTCAGACCATAAATAAAATCCCTCCAATTTGGTTATTTTATGCTAACAATTAACATTCCGTATTTATTTTTTGAAGATCCTTAGTATTTTGTAATATTTTCATTATAAAATTTTATAAATTATAGGAAATTAAGGATTTTGAATAAAAGCAACGTTTTATGTTGAAATGTTAATTAAAAGTGTATATCGTAAACTAGATTTTTTCCCGAATTTTTTGCTTGTTTTGGATTTTCTGTATCTTAACACCAGCAATACTTAAAGTATATTAAATTTCCGGGGGAAAAAACAAAATACGTTTTTGGCCGTTTTTGCAGATTTAATCTCTAAATTTTCAATAAAAAGGTACTATTCGTCCGATCGAAATGAGATAAAAAACATGTGAATTTAAATTCCATAAATTTTTTTCGGGCAAATTTAAAAACCTGTATGTATTCTCATTTAAAAATATTCAAAATGTTTATTTTCATTGCAATGAACGCGTGGTCAGAATGAGTTAAATACTAGGAAGCTTCGCAAATGCTTTTTCAGGCGCGTTGTTGGATGAGCGTTATTGTTTAAAAACGAAAAAAAGCTTAAAATTGCAATTTTCATAAGAAATATTCGATCACGCTCAAATTTCACACGAATATATTAATTCATAAAATTAAGGTTCTGTTAAAAAATTATTACAATCGGATAAAGCATGTAGGTGTTATAAGTCGAAGAAATTATAAAAATCGAAAAAAATCGTAAAATTGCGATTTGCATAAGAAATAATTTTTCGATTGCGCTCAAAAACGTAGCAGATCTATAAAATTTCATTACAATTGGAGTATTGGTTTAGCCGGAAACGTGTTAACAGCTACAGAAAAAAAGAAAAAGAAGAAAAAAAAACAAACATTGCGGATTTTTTTCTCCAGTGTAGTAGGATGGAATTTTCGCTCCGCTCGCTACGCTCACTACGCTCATCCAATTATGTTGATCGGCTGCATGGAACTTGACCCATTCCACAAGTCGCTTGGAACCTTTAGGATTCAAGACTTACCCCCGACCAGTGGATTCTATGGACGAGCTATACCAGGATTTGGATATACATTCTAACCCAGCTATTTCTATATCTTTATCAATATATTGCATATTATGATATTGTTTTTTGAATATAGTTAATATTGTTATAAAGTTTTATATTTTATTAATGTTTGATCATCCTCACAAATTTTTGTAGAGGCTGGCATCCCCCATCCCCTCTCACCTTTTGGTAGGGAATAATAATAATAATAATAATAATAATAATAATAATAATAATAATAATAATAATAATAATAATAATAATAATAATAATAATAATAATAATAATAATAATAATAATAATAATAATAATAATAATAAATTGTATTTAGAGTCTACCCACTCAGTTATATAACTGATTTTCAGTGGGGGACAGTAAATCAAAGCGACTAAGCCTACCCTGTAGGCCCCGACGCAATCGATGAGTGAGCGATAACCAACCAAAGATCGATATTTTTAATAGGAAATATAGCAATCAGTGGTATGGACAGTGCGAACACCCGCGAATCAACGCCAGAATCAACAAGGCTGATTCAGAACAACTCTGAATTTATTATGTGCTTCGTTGCTAGGACGGCTCCAAAGTCACCGTTTACAAACTCCTAAGACACTAACTGATGGACTTGAGTCCAAATCAGAAGTTAAAAACTTCTGACTTTGGCGGGAATCGAACCCTGGACCTTCTGTATTGGAAGCAGATACGCTAACAACAAGACCAACGAGCCACACTATCTTTATTGTATACGCCCTTTTCTGCGACGTCTTATGCACATAATGATATCTGATTACCTGAGACACAATTACGAGACAGACCAGTGCAACGCAGCTCTGCATGACGTCTTATGTTAGTTCTTCTATGTGAGAGGTTCACTGGACGTCCACACGGATCTCTGGAGTTGTACAGAGTGAGCCACGTAAACCTTCTACCTATGTAAGAGAAATTATCACAGGGTTGTTTGAAATTTTTAATAAATTTTAATTGTACTTGTTCGTGCTTTATTTCCCCGTAAATATCATAAAAAAATACAGAATTTATTTATATATACTTCCTATACGTTGTAACCAGCAACATGCTTAACGAACTTTAACATACATTGTGAGGCTATATCTCAATAATGATGAATTTAATGACCAAAAGACATGCCAATGTGTATATTCCGGCACAGTATAGTGGAAGGTCCTCGTCCAAGGTTAGATTATATTAGATTTGATTTTATTATTCGTGGAATATGTCGTAATATATCAAATATATTTCATCAACAACGCTAATCATTACACATTGAAATAACGCCACGTGACGAACCATCAAACAACCCGGACACTTTAAAAAATATATATTTATTTAAAAAATCCTCGACGACCCTGCAAGTTTAAATTTGTCTTGGTAATTCATAATTAATTCTGAAAAAGTGGAAATAATTTATAATATGGTGATTATACCTTCAATCATTAAAAGTTACGTTAAAAGTTTACAGTCATTAGTTTCAAGCATATTTATAATCACGTAGATACGGAACCTCGTTATCATGGTCAAATAATTTATTTATTATTTTTATTTGTTTTCATTTTTCCTAGCAAATATTTAGTTTACATTGTTGCAAGTACCTAAAATTAACATTTTGTAGTTGTGAAAAGTATCAACTATCACATCATCACAGTATCACAATCATAAACAGTACCATGCATCAGAATCACACTCATGTTACATAAATTCTCAATTTACATCCTTATCTAGATCCGTATCCTTCAAACTCATTCTGAACTTTTCGTAGAGGATTCCTCAACAGCTGCAGTGCAATTGATTGCACTCCACAATTGCTCTAAAGAAAATTCCATTTTCCAACATCATTCTATTTTAGTCATGGTTTTTCCTCCCTTTGTATAATCCTTTCCGAATTTTATTGCTTATCACATTCCTTCTCTGTATTCCTTTCGTAGCACGAAACAGATTGCAAAACCTGTTTCTTCTTCAACGTATTTTTAAAGAATCCCATACGAAACCTTCTTTCATTTCATTTCAGTGCTATCAATAAGTTGAAAACCACGAGTATTTCAAATGTCTATTCGCTTTCTCAATCTTTGACTCAATATTCATTATTTCATAATATCAAATCTAAGTTTTAAAGTATGATGTTTGTTCTTCTGAAATCAACGTTAAATAAACGAACCATTAAAAAAAACGCTCAAATGAACCTGGATTTGCAAGTACCTTTATTTAACTGTCTTTATTCGGGGACCTGAAATATTTTTCAAAATATGCACATTGCAAGATTTAAAATAATGCAGTATTGATTAGCAGGATTAACCTCTTGGAATAAACATTACATTTTTCTTAATTATCTAGCATTAATCTCCCAACCTCGACAAAATTGCCACGTGTATCAATAATAGTGCTAAGCATATTAATTTTTGTAATATTGCTACCCTACAACAAAATATAAATAAGAATTCCAATATTTCATTGTTACTCATCCACTTCCTTTGTGAAAAATTGCAAAATTTCTGAATTTTTAAGAAACAAATACTATAATGTATAGATATTATTGTGTAAATGATCAAAGCATTATATTTTGTATGTCAATAACATGCTAAACCTATAAGATGTTTCACAAAAGATATCTAGACCTAATTTTGCCATTTAGTATTTTGCGGTACTTGTTTCAATTAGTTTCCCTAGTCAAATAATTCACTGTACAGGTTTGCAACTCAAACATGTTACTATACATACCTTCCTACGTCAAGAATTAAAGTTCAAAAGTAACCACCAGCCACGCTAATAGTGTAACATCACTAAATAATTATTATGTGTTATAATGATAATATAAGCATTCGCTCATCATCATCATCATCATGATCATTCATGATCATTCATCTTGATTTGTGCAGAACCCCACTGTAGATGTCAATTAATAATTGTCATCATTTGTTAGCCAGTTTAATCTAACCGAATATTAGGTGTAGGCCTATACTCAACTGCACTTTAATTTCTTTTAGCAATTACCGCTCTATAGTTAATTGAAATATTATCGCTACCATAAAATTATTTTTTATTTCATTTTTCATGAATATGAATTTACGAGCTCATATTTTATTCATTCATTCATTCATTCATTCATTTAACGTCTATCCAATTCAGTTAAAAACTGATTTACAAAGGACAACTAAATAAATCTAATTACATGGATGCAGACACAACAATGAACTACAGCCAAGTAAATATTTGAAATAGTACAACAATGCATTAAAAGTTAAAACATAACAATTTTGAATTTTGAAATTATAAACTAGTACTGGTACAACTCACCGGGCTATTTACAAATTTCCTTTGGGCATCATAATTGATTCTCGTAGGAATGCCGGTCTCGACGGGATTTGATCTCGGGCACTGTCAGGTAACTAGAAACTTAAATTTAAATAATTACGCAACAACGACAGTAAAATATCCGATAAAACGCAAAGAAAATATATTTTTAAAACAAACTGTAACAAAAACAAGAATGTCTCATGAATGCAAAAGTATTTTAAATAATGTTTAATAAATTCATCTAATTTCCGAAGTAAGGTTAATAATAATGATTGCGTTGATTAAATAGACATATTTCGTTTGGGATTGGCCCTGGTCCTTCAATACTTTGTGGGTCAATTTTCTTCCTAAAACGATCGGCATTTCCTAACCACTCACTGAATGTTTACTCACTTCCGATGTTCGGTATAGCAAACAATCGATTTGCGACAAAATTAATTATCATCATATTTGCGTGGCCTTCGGTTGCAAATCAGAACCCACAACTCGGAATGAATATTTGTTTATGCGAAGGATTCGTCGTCGAGATGTCAAGGTCACCAGCGTGGAAACTGTGCGCCTCTTTCTGGGTCGCCCAAATGTTATGTAACTGATTCTGGAGACGTCTTGTTTTAATCGTGTGAAGTGGTTTTCTAGAATATTTCACGAACAAAATTTCTATCTGTTTGTTGTGTTGTCTGATTGGAATATCATTACGAGCTGTGTCGTATTGTGGCTTATAAATAATAATTATACGATTATAATAGGTACCAACTGATTACTGTTATTACTAAGAAAACGCCAAAATCTTTGTTCCACGAGTGAGTGAGCCATGTGTTAACTACCCGGTAATATTCCCTTTCATGCCTGTATCTAAGACTGGATCAAGTTAGCATGGGTATTTCATCATATCAATCATATCAATCATTGGCTCAAGTGGCGCATTATGGTCTTACAGTTAACGCGCCCATCTCAGTTCTGTTAATGTATTTTATTTAAATGAACATTATACAAATTTTAGTATAAACCCCCAAAAGAGACCAGGTGACTCACAGGAGGGGGCTTTCACTAACAGGTTATTGTGAAAAGTGATAAGACTGATGATTATACCAACTTAACTCAAAATTCTTTATACCTATATATCAATCAACTTAAATGCAAGTGTTCCCGGGTACTCAACACAATAATTCGCTCACTCGTCTAACAATGACTTACGGCGTTTTTCTACTCTAGTTGGCTAAGGCGCCGTTATACCTGAAGTGTTGGTGACTTGGGTTCACCCGTTGTCGTGAAAGATTTATTAAATTCTAGTTTGTATTTAAAAAAAGTATAGAACATGATTTAAAATGCAAACAATTCTATGGAAAACATAGCCAAAACGAGGTACGTGTTAAGATTGCAAGGTTTACTCACTCTCCCAGCGGAATTTGGAAACCTTGATCGTGCAAGATTCGATACATCTTGGTCAATGCATTATGCATTCACAGCCGGACAAATAACAAATAAAAAAGATTTCTCCAAGAACAAAACCATTGTCGTGAAATTAAATCCAACTCATTTGCAGCCTTTTTTTCAATTTATTATTTCTTGTAGGTTTAAATCGCAAAGTTTTTTGCTTATTTTGTTATATTTTGTTAGCAGTTCTCAGTAAACTCGTAACGGATGTCTGTTTAAAATGCCTGATGTCTGATTTTTATAGTTCACCATATACGCACACGCACACGCACACACACACATACACATATCCAGATGGCGTTGGTTCAACACAGTTCTGACGTCATAGCCGTTTTTGCCACTCTAAGAATATTTAAAAAAATGCTGTTTTTAAAACGGCTATAAATTATTGGATTAATATTTCACGGAAAAACAAACTACATATTTGTAATCGGAGCGAAATACTTCTTCTAAAAAATCTATTTGTACAGTATTTGACGGAAGTGGAATATTCCCTATTGAAGAAATATTTCTCATGAATATCGTACTTCTACGATTTTTTTCGATTTTTAGTGCGATATTTTCGTGACATTTGGGCCGATTCTGACTAAACGGTTGGGGCTGAAACGTTCATATTTTACATGGTCATAAAAGTTATGGTGCTGTAGTACCTTTTGAAATAATAAAATTGAGAAATTTAGCCAGAATCCATAGAAATAAAGCTTTTGTCATGAGTTTTTTGAGGTGTATAACAATAATTAACAAGTAACTATAGAAACTTGACAACAACCACCTACAATGCGTTCATTAAGCAATCTTCGGGCCAACAGATATTTGATATTCTAATTACCATAGTAATTAGTACTATTTTATTAAAATTATACTGATTTTTCAAAAATGATTTTGCAATGGATCTTGAAGAAGTAAAGAGATCCCAAGCACACTAAAAACTTACAAAAAAAGCTCATCCATCAACGCGACTAAAAAAAGCGTTCGTAAAGCGGCCTAGTGTACAAATAATTGGTGAGGGCAAGAACATAAACATAATAATAAGATTAAAAGGAAATTCAAAGAAGCTTGTTTCATGGCATGTACATCTAATGTCATGAGGACTCCTAGCGCCCATTGTCCTTCAATATGGAACATTTTTGTCCAAAAGTAAGGACTAGTGCATTGCTGTCTGAAACTATTTGTTTTGACGATTTGGTGTTTATGTTGTTGCCCTCACTTATTATTTGTACATAATTTGTTTTGAATGTTTAATTTTTTGTTAATCATCAATTGTTGGCATGCATATTTCATGGTTGTTTTTGTAATTTTTAATATTTATTTGTATTGTTAAATTATTCCTTTGTTCAACCCTCAGTTTGAGAAAAACACTCGACTAGTGACGATATATTACTGTAAAAAAAGTTTTTCTTACGAGAACAGTGTATGTCCAATAATTACATTTTAATAATCAATTAACCTGTTCTACTCGTTTCATATTTACAATCTTCCTCGTCATTTTGCGACGTCCTGTCTGTGGCCCCTCCATCTTCTTCTCTCCTGGCACCGCTTTTCCCTTCTTCCTAACAAATTCCAAATAAGGCTGCTGTAATCAGGGTAGGGTCAAAACCTTAGAAGTCCATGAAAGTTGGCTGAATGAAAGAGTACCTTTAATAAAACAGCGATTATTTTTCGGGTCATAACCTCAATATCGACTATTATAATATGTCGTTTTTTGACAATAGTGTAGCCAGCACAGATAGTGCAAAATTAAATTTTGTGAATCGGTTTTCTGGATATAGTTTCTTAAAACCTTTAGCTATAACTTCAAATATAAGGACAAATAGATTTCTGAAATATCAGTAGGTTTACGATTTTTTTGCCAGACGATACAAAAATAAAAAAAAATCATATTTGTATCGTTTGACAAAAAAAATCGTACACCAACTGTATTTTCAGAAATCTATTTGTCCTTATAGTTGAAGTTGTAGCTAAAGGTGTTAAGAAACTGTATCCAGAAAACCGATTCTCAAAAATTAATTTTGCAATAACTGTGCTGGCTACACTATTGTCAAAAAAACAACACATAATGGCCAAAAGTTAGGTTACGTTCCGCCCCCCCCCCCCCCACCAAAAAAAAGAAAAAATTTCATTTTTTAAGTAAGGCCCTCTTTCATTCAGAAAACTTTTCAGCCATGTTTCTTCAACTTTCAAATTATCGGTCAGAGGTGGTACAATAGCCTTAAGGCTGACCCTTTTTATTGCTAATGCTTTTGAGTGTGTGTATTATTACAAGTTTGTATGTGTGAGATAAATAACATACAAGTACATTCCGACATACTATCAGACTTCGAGGCGCCAACACCGTAAGTATACGCCGCGTACAACCATAATAGGCCTACTATGTATTATCAAAGAAAATAGCCACCACAAATCGTCACCTTGTGACAAATAGGTTCAACACGACTGCGAATACGCTGTTTGTTGTATAACAATCAGTCAATCATTGTGTGGTATCTTTGAAAGTTTAATGAGTTTGGCGACAGTTTGCTTGCAGAGGGTTCATGATACGAGTTGAGAGCCCTACATAAAGGTCGTAAGTTCATTCTAGTCTATTCTTCTCTGAGGTCAAGTTGGCACTTTCTTAGTTTGATTTCAATCACCACCCAACATAGTTAAACTACAAAATATTGAACGACAAGTTGACTTATAAAATGTTTGTTGCATCAACGAACAGCATATACTATATTCTGTATTCGTAGCAAAAAACTTATTCAACAATTAACATTTATTTGATTTGATTTATTTAACAAAATAAATAAATGAAATAAAATCCATAACGCTGAGCCCGACAGTTTGAGTAATATAATAGAAAAACGTTTAAATATCGTCTCATTATGCTAAGTTATGGCGGTCAGGTATCAATAAAGGAAAGTGGAGGTGGACGAACCCTGCTTCTATGTACCCAGTTGCTGTTCTGGCAAGGTAAGTTCATCTGCAGTAATATTACAAGGCACGCTTTCTGTAAGAATCCCATCTTGCAAAAGTTATTTAGTTTTACATTTTTCAGATTAAATTATTGCAAGTTAACAGTATATGTACATTATATAAAGTGAATTCGCCAAGAAAAAACGCTTATTTGTTTAGAAAAGTCTATTATATTCATTAAATGTAATCAATGTGTTAAATTAAATAATGTATCCGCGAGGATGTAATAACTTTTTAAAAATTAAATCGTATTCGGAGTCTACCAACTCAATCACAGGTCTGATTTTCAGTGGGGGACTTACACCCTGTCGGCGTATACACCATCGACGAGCGAAGTATGTCCAACCAGATATATATATATTTTTTTCGAAACAGAGCAATCAAAATAAAGGTTACGCAGGATTCACTCGCTAGCCACGCCATAATCAATGCGGCTTATTCGGACTAATTTCACTGTGTGACGTAGCCCAAGGATTAATGTTAACTAGGCCGCTTCGTGAACGCTTTTTTTAGTTGCGTTGATGGATGACCTCTTTTGTAAGTTTTTAGTATGCTTGGGATCTCTTTACTTCTTCAAGATCCATTGCAAAATCATGTTTGTTAAATTAAGATAAGTTTTATGAAGTAGTACTAATTGCTATGGTAATTAGAATATCAAATATATGTAGGCCCGAAGATTGCTTTATGAACGCATTGTAGGTGGTTGTTGTCAAGTTTCTATACTTGTTAATTATTGCCTTTATTTCTTTGGATTCTGGCTAAATTTTTCATTTTTTTTTCTTTCAAAAGGTACTACAGCACCATAACTTTAATGTCCGTGTAAATTATGAACGTTGTAGCCCCAACCGTTTGGTCAGAATCGGCCCAAATGTCACTAAAATATCGCACTAAAAGTTTTAAAAAATCGTTAAAGTATGATATTCATGAGAAATTATTCTTCGATTGAACCCAAAAACGTGGCAGGTCTAAGTTCAGAGATTTCGAAGGTCCTCTGTAATTTTCATCAAGATTACATATTATGCCGTTTGTCCGGTAGAAAGATGAACAAACAGGAAACAAAAACAAAAACACCAGATCTTAATTTTTTGGGTGTCAGTGAAATTGAAGTCTTCGCTTCGCTCATCCAAAAATCTTCTGCCTGCTTCGAAATTCAAACCCGGAACCATCTCATTATAAACTTAAGACTCTAACCTTATAAGGGGAGACAGGGGATATTTGTCACACTTTTCACTTTTTATTTATTTTTGGACAACATTTATGGGGGAATTTTTATTAATACTAACAAACGGAATGTTTTACACACAAAAATCGTTTTAAATACTAATTTTATTGTATTTGTTTTTTCTGTTTTTTTTTTTTAATGCTTAGAACTGTGACAACTTGCCCCGCATATGGGGTAAGTTGTCACAGTATTTGGGGTTAGTTGACACATGTTCAGAAGTTTGAAATACATACTAACATGCCCTAGTCACCAGTGGTGGATTTAGGACATAAACGTGGGAAAGGCACGGGGTGGTATGCGGGGCAGAGCCCCCCATATATCGCAGCGTAGGCGAAAATTTCTGAAATTCAAATGTATAGGCATTTTTAATTCTTCGTACTGCTAAAAGTAATACATCACGTTCAATTTCTCCTCTTTGCGTCTTCTTTGTGTAATTTCGAGGCATTATCAGACCGAACGCGCGCTGACTTCAAAACGACGTTTTACATCTTGTGACAACTTGACCCAATTCACATAAGACAACTTGACCCAAAACACATTTGATAATCACGTGAAGTGTGTGTTCAAGAAGTATATTTTTTAGCCGTCGATTGAAAGTCGAAACCCACACCACGGCACACTCACTTCAGACTTGTAAGTGGAGAATTATTCTCACACAGTTATTGGTTATCCACAAGAACTCGGCACGATTATACTGGATTGACGATGATAACTTGCTCACACAATATCAGCACGCTCATCAAATACTCCAGAGCGGAGGTTGACATCACAGTCACTGAATATAGCTGGTTTTGATCGGGTTAAAACTTAAGATTTCTTGAAGTAATTGATTTGTCATTAATTATCAATCGATAAACATTGGGTCGCGGGTGAAATATATCACAAACTCGAAAGAAACACTCGTCAGGGTAACTACCATTATAAAAGCCACGTAGTTGACAAATTCGTTGATGCACAATTGATAAAGAATACTAATAATAATCGATGGTTGATTTTTTGTCGTGGATTACTCACTGATCCAATACTCGAAGTGGCAAATAGCCTAACTTAATTCACACGCTGGTGAATGAATAGATACTCAGAAATACTATACTCTTGAAAAACACTCGATAAATTGTGACCACGCAGGTCGGACCTTTAGGCCAAAACAAAACCGTAACTCAACAAACCGAGTTACTGACCTAAAACCCCAACTAACTAACTAACTAACTAACTAACTAACTAACTAACTAACTAACTAACTAACTAACAACGACTCTCTACCGAGCCCAACGTACGACTGTCTTTCAAAAACACGCGTCCAGCCTCACTTTTCCCAAATCACGTGGTCTTTTCGAGGCTCCTCCTTCAGCTTGCAACTATAGTAGTTATCCTCTTAAGAAATGTTGTTATGGCTATCTCTACAACCTAGCGACATAGGTCCTTCTAGTTTTTGACACTTCTATGTCGCATGGAGTATAGGTAGGTTTAGTACGTTGCTCGACTTCGTAGAAGAGCGATAACATCTTCTTTCTCGGCCGTGTGCGTGGGGAAGCGTACTGTTTACCCCGCCATACTGTTGTCTGTCCAATTTTGGAACTTGCGATCTGTTATGTGAAACGAGACATTTGTCTCGTATGTAGCTCGACGTCTATTCATCCGCTTTTCAGAATCCAATTTATTTACGTTAAGTTGAGACCTTGGTCTCAATTCTCTCCCTCGAAACAGTCTTGTTGATCTTATTACCTTGAGATACCTGGTTATTTTGATTAAATTTGATGAAAATCAAAATGAAATTCACCTTTGCATGATCAATATTAAATACAGATGATAAATTATGAGCTAAGATTAATAATGAAATACAATTAAAATGAGAATTTACATTTTAGTATGCAAATCGTCAGTAATTGACAGGTTACATTGGGCGTATCTATCTGGTTCGCTACAAGGTGACTGGAGAGAGATGGACACCACCCGAACACTTCTTTGTTTTTTGTTTTAAGCGCGTCTATCTTTACTGCGACAATAAACAAACGTTTAGA
>JAMZAV010005790.1:0-40052 GCA_024449915.1 Sweltsa coloradensis
TTTTATTAATTTCTGTCTATGGTACCAAAATAACAGCGTCAAAGTCGCTTACTATAAAACTAAGGTTAAACAAAATATATACATATATATGTTATATTTGTTCCATAACTGTAACAATCGAGTGTAGTAACAAGATAACCTCAGTAAATATAAAAGTTTCATAAAAATTGCAAATTTATACTTTTTTGCTCCTTTAATTACCTTTCCAACGGTACCTTTGAAATGAATCTGTCAATTATCTTAGAAAATATGTAAGCTTCAAAGTTTTTTTCGGCGGCCATCTTGTTTTTTTTTTTGCGACGGGTACCTCATCAAAATTGTTAACCCATCTGCACCCGTAAGCGGACTAGTCCGCGAATCATAGCCTGGCCACGGAAGCCATAAGCGGACTGGTCCGCATTTACGCGCGCTTCCATTCAAACTGCAGTAGTTTCAGCTCCTATCGGCCAATTGTTGTACTTTTTGTTGCATTTCCCGCGTCAAGCATGTAGTGACATCTAGTGGTGTTCTTTGGTACTCTTACGGGAAAAACATGAAGCTACAATCGACTTTGTTATCGACGTGAAACTTACGCGCCTGTCTACTGTCAATAATGGCAGATTCGGATCAATCAAAGCCTCGTTCTCGGCACAAACAATCCTAAATCAGTCAATTTTTGGATGTTCTTCGATCAGATTTCAGTGATAGTGATGGTGAAGGTTGTGATTTTAATTGTATGCGTAGAACCGGTGCAGATATTGTAGGCCTAAGTGAAAGTGACAGCGAAGAAGAAATGTGCGTTGGAGTGCGTGGGAGTAACATTGAGGTTAGGAATGGGCGTGATCACGAGGGTCGTACTCGTAGCCCTACAAATTCGTGTATTGTTAGTTGTGAACAGGCCTAGGCCTAGAAATAATGCTACAGTAATAATAAGTGATAGTGACAGTAATGATGTTGGTTACGTTCTTACTGTACTACGCTGCAACTTTGATGTGCAGAGGGCAAAAGTGCGCGGTTTCCGTGGGCGCGCTAGCGTTTTGGGGCGCTGGTGCGGATGGGTTAAAGAACGTTTCATAACGAATCGATTGATACCAGATACATAATCCTTTCATCAATTATTGTGCCTCTACGAAATGTGTTTAAAACATCAAGATCAAAATACTCGATGCATATATTATTCATTTACACATGCCGTCGCTTCAAATACATTATCTCGGGATATATTTGTCGGAACATATAAAGTAAGGACTCATTGAATACATAAAGAGATATGCTACGGATAAACAAGCCAAACATATTCAAAAACCGTTTTTGTCATGTAAATATATGCGCCATAAGTTCCATACCGATGACGAGTGTGGTAAATAATTTAAGTTTTTGTAACATAACCTCAGTAAATATTAATGTTTCAACAAAATGATAATATATAGTTTATTTCTCTTTTAATTACCTTTTCAACGGTATACGTAAATTAAAAATCGGATATATACTTTTAATGATATGCGAGTCAAAAGGTTCATTGGCGCGGCCATCTTGTTTTTTGCCATGGGAAGGCCTCAGTAAAAAAATCAAAATTTTTCCCATCAAAATTGTTAAATCACGGTTCAAAACGAATCGATTGATACCCCATACATAGTTGTTTCACCTATTGTGCTCTGAAAAAATCGTTAAAAATACAAAAATCTCAAAACAAACATAACCTTAAAAAAATTAAACTTTCTGGAAAATTTTTCAATGGTACCTTTAGAATTGAAATCGGCAAAATACTTTTAACCACTTTTCGGTCGTAAGTCGGCTGTCATCGACAGGGGTTGCCACTGTACTACACCCCCAGGAATGTTTTAAAATGATAAAAAAATTGGATTTTCTTTTGAAAATTTTTTGTTGTCAAACTTGAATCTTGTCCACTCATTTAAGTGTTAATTGTTTCACAGTAAATAGCTCACGCCTCCTAAAGTAATAAAAAAAAATCGACCACAGGTTAAGATTGTTATAGTTATGTCATTGACGGCAGCCATCTTGTTTTGCACATGAAGGTCTCAGTAAAAAATCGAAATACCATTTAAAATTGTTTAAGTTGGTTCATAACGAATCATTTATACCAAAATATCTAATTGTTTCACCAATTGTGCCTCGACAAAATGTATTTGAAACATAAAGATCACACAGTAGTAGCATATATTCATCTACACATGCCATCGCTTCAATTACATAAACTCAGGCTATAATTGTCAGAAAATTAAATGCATGGATTCATTATAAACACATAGAAATAATCTACCAAAAATGCAACTTAAGAAAATGTAAAACCTTTTTACCCAGTAAATATCGTTCCATAACGAGAAAGTGTAAAGTAAACAGTTAGAGTTTTTGTAACATAACCTCAAACATATGGGATTTTTGTGAAAATTTGTTACATTAATTTAAATTTCTATCATTTACCTTTCGAATGGTACCTTTGAAATTGAAATCGGTCAAATACTTACGAAGATACGCTAGTTTAAAATTCGAAAGCGGCGGCCATCTTGTTTTAGATATGGCCGGTCTCAGCCAAAATATCAAGACTCTCACCATCGAAATTGTTTATCTATGGATCAATACGAATCGATTGATACCAGATACATAGCTCTTTCACCTTAGCTGCCACGGAATTACCTATGCTCCCCTACTAAACTGTTATGTTTATATTTGTTAACATCATAACCTAAAAGTTGCTAAGGGCCTAGGCCCATGCAAAGACGAGAATAAATGAGCCAGAAACGTCTGTGGTTGCTTTAATTAAGATTGCATAAAAATGTAAAATGTTACTTATTTAAAATGTTATTAACAAGTTCTGCAAGACTGCAATGTTATTAATAAACACAACACATGGGCCTAGGTCAAAATTGTGATGCAACATTCCTAGGGCCTAGCCTAGGCCTAGGCGGCTAGGGCCTAAGAATTTTTTTTAACCAGGTCAGATTTAAAACGGATTTTCTGTAAATAAGTAACATTTTACATTTTTATGCAATCTTAATTAAAGCAACCACAGACGTTTCTGGCTCATTTATTCTCGTCTTTGCATGGGCCTAGGCCCTTAGCAACTTTTAGGTTATGATGTTAAATAACATTGCAGTCTTGCAGAACTTGCAAATAACATTTTAATCATATACCAATTCTATTTTTCACGTTTATGATCACATAATCCAAACTTTATAAACAAAAACGAAAGTAAACAATTTTGTAGGCTCCAATCTCCATTGTTTGTTCTTGGCTCCTCCCACTCCCAAAAGCAACTGTTCTAGCAGAAGCAGTTCCTACAATGTCTAGGACATGGCTCCGCCCTTGCTCCACCCCCTATCGAAAGTCGAATCGATTATCGCCCCGCCTTTAATGTTTACAATCGAAATTAGCCCGCGCAGATTCAAATATATGAAAATAAGCATAGAAAACGTATTTAACGAAATATCTGTAAATAAGACTAAAAATCCGTTCATCCGTTTTGCACCCTAAATATCCGTAAAAACGGATAAAATCCGTTAAAACGGCAGCCCTGGCATAGACCAATATATCAATTCTACCTGCTTTTTCACAAATTTTTGAGATCGCATTCAATAAAAGAGCCGTAAGTTTCATTGAAGGGGGGAGACTCTTTTCAAAACAGCAGCATGGCTTTAGGAAGAATAAGTCTACAGAGACTGCTGTTGCAAGCTTTATTGACTATGTAATAGAAAACATTGACCAAAATAATGTAACGATGGCAGTGTTCATGGATCTGTCAAAAGCCTTCGACTGTGTGGACCATGACATCCTTCTTAAAAATATTAGACAAGTATGGATTCCGAGGGATAACATTAAAATGGGTTAAACTTAAATCATACCTCGAGGGTCGCTCTCAATATGTGGAAGTAAAACACAAAGATAAGAAGGGACAAAGTTGTAATTATAAATCTACACTGCAGGTAGTAAAACATGGGGTACTGCAAGGTTCAGTAAATGGGCCCTTACTTTTTAAGATGTACATAAACAATATACCTAAAAATTTATCACACGGTCGAATTTTGTTATTCGCCGATGATTCGACATTAACGTTTGCTCGGAAATCAATTCAGGACTTGGAAATTGAATCCTATGTGCCTACGGATGTTCGGATACGGGCAACTCTTTGGGTGATGTAATGCTTATTCTTCTTTAGTTTTTAAATCAATCCAAGGAAAATTACTTACTTGAACCTGCTTATTAAATGTCTGTTGTTGCTCGTATTGTTTGTATACTGCTGCCATCAGCATCCTGACCCTGTCCGTAATTTGTTCTTCTGTTGCGGTCGGATTCTGAAACAAGAACAGAACGTCATTACTTCAGTTAAATCTCACATCACGTAACACTCAAGATTTCACCGATTAGTATTCGAGAAGCAGAACACACACATAGAGTAGGCCCTAAAAAATTTGAACTCGGATATTTCAAAATTTGATGTAATTATTCGAACCTATAGTTTGTCTCACCTTATCCTGAGCCCGGCGTTTTAGGGTTCAAAGAAACTAGGATGTCGCCTGCTCTATTATGAAAGGTTGTAAACCCGTCCGAATTTGACGGGAAGGATGGGCCTCTCAGTAATAACAAAGTACAATCACATCCGATGCAAGTTGGTTGCAACCTTCCGAGTATCAAAAACCACTTGCATGTAGGCCTGGGTTAAGTGGTTTACTCTTCTTGCTACGCCTACATTACTATAATGCCGCGCAAGATCAACGTTTCAATTACACTCGCTCCATCAATATCATCCCCATACATGGTATAGGGCCAAGGTCGCACTGGACGTGACTGTACTTTACTGCTCTGCGGAGTCCACTTCAGCTGTCAAACTGTGATACGTTTACAATGTGACCACCACTGCCTGCGCTCTTTGAACCCATAAAACGCCGGGCTCAGGATAAGGTGAGACAAACTATAGTACCATGTATGCAGTATGTATGCAGTATGTACACATGCTATACTAGCTCCAATGATCGGTAATGTGGTAGTGGTAAAAGGAATCTCACTTTCGTGTATGAAAGAGAAATATCTGATTACCAACACAGGCAAAAGCATCACAGAGTTTCTCTGTGTGCTAGATCCAAGCTGAGCTGTGAATAGAGTTGACAAAGGTAACAGGTTATGTTGGTAAATTTTTTTTCGAGCTAGAGCTATCTGCATTCTTATGTTGGAATTAAGGATTAACAACAACGATTAAGGTTTTAGTTAACCGATTGTATAAACTAGTTTAAAATCGGTAAATTTAAAGAAAGCGCTTAAAATCATAAATTACGAGCAAGTGCGCTCTAGTGGGCCTACAACTGGGTCAATCCCGGTCACGCTCATATAGGGATGCACCGATATCGGCGATATCGCCAGAATCGCCTATGCCGATTCTCGCGTTATAAAATGCCGATGCTACGATTTAAAAATTCCCGCAGTTTTCCATTGACTGCCTACAGTACAACTTCCTTATCGACGCGTCGTATTTAGTGCTGTTATAAGTTCACTAGTTTTGTCACTTCTAAGGTGTCTGAGCGGGCCGACGAAACGTGGTTTATACACAGCCCTGTAGATCGTACTGAGACGGGAGTCTAAGCACTGCAAGGAGGCGGTGACTTGTAGTTGGGGACTCGGCCGTACGGCGGGTTGCCCGTCGCGCAGGCGTTCGTAGCATGTAATCCAACACCCCCACTCGACGGACGTCCTTCGCGCGGGTCGCTGGCTGCAAGCCCTATCTTCTCCCGCAGTGCTGCAAACCTGGGACCCGGCAGCGGCTTCGTTAGTATGTCCGCACGCATGTCTTCCGTGGGGCAGTATTCCAGGCGGACGGTGCCTTGGTCTACGACGTCTCGGATATAGTGGTACCTGAGATCTATATGTTTCACTCGGTTGCCTATTTTCTCAGACGTGGCTAGGTTAATGCACCCCTGGTTGTCCTCGTGCAGTACCGTTGGGTCTTCCTGGGCGTGTCCTAGGTCGCTTAGGAGCTGTCGGAGCCATGTAGCCTCTTGGCAAGCTAGAGTGGTGGCCACATACTCTGCTTCGGTTGAGGAGAGGGCTACGCAGTTTTGTTTTCTGCTCAACCAGGATATTGTATTGCTTCCTAGTTGAAATATGTAACCGCTCGTCGATTTTCTGTCCATTTGGTCACCTCCCCAGTCTGCGTCGGTGAATCCTGAGAGAACAGTGCCCCCTGAAGCGCTGATCCTTAGTGGGAGAGCGGCGGTGCCTTTTAGGTAGCGTATCACTCTCTTTACCGCCGTCCAGTCCATGGCCCTGGGATTTTCGAGTCTCCTACTCAGGATGCTTATGGCGGTGGCGATGTCTGGGCGTGTGACGTTTGCAAGGTACAGGAGTGCCCCCACTGCTTGTCGGTACTCTTTGTTATCGGGTAGTAGGTTTTCCTCTCCGGTTTGGCTCAGGTAGCTGGCGTCCATAGGTGTTGTGCTACACTTGGCACTTGCCATTCCGAACCGTTCGATAATGGTAAGTATCTTTCCGCGTTGGTGTAGCAGCATGTCCCCGTTTGCATCTCTGTCTATTTCAATCCCTAGGTAGTTGTTTGCCTCGCCTAGGTCTTTTGTGGCGAAAGAGCTATTCAGGTCTACATGAAGTTGGTCGAGCTCCTCTTCCGTGGTTGCGCATACTAGCAGGTCATCTACGTAAATGGTGACGTAGGTGTACGTTTGTCCGCTCCTTTTCACGTACTAACAAGCATCAGCTTTGCTTTGTGAGAACCCCAACTTGGTTATTGTATCGTGGGCTTTGGAATTCCAGGTCCTGGCCGATTGCTTTAGACCGTACAAGCTTTTATTGAGCTTGCACACCATGTCTTCGTGTCCTGGAATGACGAATCCTTCCGGCTGCTTCATGTACACTTCCTCGGATAGGTTGCCGTTGAGGAATGCAGTCGACACATCCATGTGCCTTATTTTTAGGTCTTTAACAGTGGCTATTGCGAGTAGGGTTCTGATGGTGGCGTATTTGGCCACTGGGGCGAATGTCTCGTCGTAGTCTTCTCCGTACTTCTGAGAGAATCCTTTCGCGACTAACCTGGCTTTTGAAGCGTTCTATGTTTCCGCTTGCATTTTCTTTGGCCTTCTTGTTTTCGGGCAGGGTAGTCAATGACCAAGTGGCGTTGGCCATGAGAGATTCATATTCCTCGTTTGCCGCTTTTGTCCACTCTTCCTTCAGGTCTCCCTTCATTTGGGTCATTTCTCTCCAACTTCCTGGTTCGACTACCTCTTCTCTGGCTAGGTACGATAGTCTCTTGGGAGGAATCCCTTTGCTAGGTCTTGAGGATTTTCTGGTGTCTTCGGAAGCCGGTTCGGCTGTCTCTTGATCATTGTCGCTGGGGTTATCTGCGTGTTCGACGGCGGCTTCCTGGTTCTTTGTGAGATTGAGGTTACCCGAGTCTACGTTCGCTGCTTCTTCCCATTCCGGTCTTTTGCTGATAATTTCGAAGCTGTCTTTCATCCTGGTTTCTGTGAATGTGACGGTTCTGCTGACGATGATTTTCCCGGTAGCTGTGTTTAGTACGCGGTATCCCTTGGCTTCTTCGCTGTATCCAACGAGAGTTCCTTCTTCGGCTCGGGGGTCTAGCTTCGTCCTCTTCTCCTTGGGGATATGGCTGTAGACTTTGCTTCCAAAAACTCGGATGTGGGAGACGTTCGGTTTGCTGCCGAACCACAGTTCATACGGAGTTTTCTCAACCGATTTGCTGGGCAAGCGGTTTTGTAGGTAGTTGGCGGTGACTACTGCTTCTCCCCAGTACTTTGTTGGGAGGGACGCGTCGAGTAGCATGCATCTTGCCATTTCTGTAAGGGAGCGGTTCTTCCTTTCGGCTACTCCGTTTTGTTGGGGAGAGTACGGTACAGAGAGTTGCAGTTCGATGCCTTCCTCGTCTAGGAACGATTTGACGGCTGCATTTTTGTATTCTCTCCCGTTGTCGCACCTAATCTTCTTAATTTTGGTGTTAAAGATGTTGTTGACTCTTGCCGAGTAAACTTTCAGCTTGTCCAAAACTTCGTCTTTACTTCTCAGTAGGTAGACCATGCAGTATCTGGAGTAGTCGTCAGTCAGTGTCATGATGTACCTCTTTCCGCCAGGGGTTTGGGTATTCATCGGTCCGCACAGATCAGAATGGACCAATCCGAGAGGTTTATCTGCCCGTTCCTCGCTTTTCTTCGGGAAAGGCTTTTTGGTTAGCTTACCCTTCACACATGTAATGCACTTTTCCCGCATGTCGCAGTCACCGAGTGTCATACCAGTTGCTAGATTTTCTTTCTTCAGTCTTCTGACGGCGTCGGGGTTTCGGTGTCCCATGCGTCTGTGCCATAGGTGGATGCAGTTCTCATGATTTTCCTCTTGGATAGCAGACTTTGCGCGTTGCCTCGGTTCGTCACTGTCTAGCCAGACTTCGAAGAGTTGCTTTTTCCGGAGGCCTATGGCTAGGGTTTCTCCGGTTTTTGAGACCGTGCACTGATTGCTGTCAAATTTTACTGAGAACCCAAGCTTGGTTAGTGTGGGCACCGATATCAGGCTGCCGTCGAGGCTGGGGATGTACAGCACGCTTTTGAGCAGCACGTTCACGGGTCTCCTGGGTGACGGACCCACCTTGCATTTCAGGAAGCCCTCTTCCACTCCCTCGGACTGCATGGAGCTCCCGTTTGCGAGTGAGACGGTGCACGACTTCTCGTCGAGTCTTAAAAAAATGCCCTGTCATTAGTCATGTGGCATGTTGCTCCCGAGTCAATGAACCATGTGGTTGTTTTCTTGACTTCCTCCGCCTTGAAACATACGTAGCGCGGTTCTTCATCGTCGCTTGATCCGGCCTCGCTTCTTATGGCGCTCTTGACTTTTTCCCTGTTGAACTTTGTTTCTCTCTTGAGGGTCCGGCAGTCCTTCTTTAGGTGACCGGGTTTGTTGCAGTGGAAGCACTTCATTCTTTCCACTGTCCCGTATTGAGGTCCGGTTTTTTAATACAGCTTCATTGTATTCGACCCCCAATTCTGTTTCCGTTCTTCGGTTAAACTCGTCCTTGAGCTTGCCGATAACGAATTCGAGTGTTATGTCACCCTCGGGTCTAGCCTCAAGTGCTGTGATTAGCATGCCATAGTTCTCTGGCAGGCTACACAACAGGAGGGCTGCGACGTGGTTTTCCTTGAGCTCTTCGCCCAGTCCCCTGAGCTCATTAACTAGCTCAAGTGTTCTGTTGATGTGCTCATCCATACTTTGCTCGTTTTTGAGCCTGAGGCTGTACAGTTTCCTGAGGAGATACAACTTTGAGGTTAAGTTAGACCTTTCGTGCACCTTTCTCAGGGCCAACCACACTGATCGGGCGGACGTTTCATTCCGCACGTGGATCAGCTGGTCGTCCTCGAGAAGTAGGCAAATTGTGGCCCTGGCACGTTGGTCTTTCTTTTTCCATGCTGAATTAGGCTGTGATGGCGTATCTTCCTCAACTGTGTCCCAGAGGTCGTCCTTGCTCAACAGCATTTCTATTTTGAACTTCCACAGCTGGTAATTTTTGTTGTTGAGTTTTTGGATGGAGACTTTCCCGTCCGCGGACGACATAGCTAGGCCTTGGGGCTAGGCCTAGGCTAGGCTATAGGTTAGGTTGGTCGCTCACCTGCTTAGGCGCCGACTCTGCTGCGGGATTAGCAGAGTTTTCGCCGAACTGTGCTGGGTGAATGACTTATACACTTTACCTACAGATTTAATTATGAACTGGGCCCATAACCTGTTATAAGTTCACTAGTTTTGTCACTTCTAAGGTGTCTGAGCGGGCCGACGAAACGTGGTTTATACACAGCCCTGTAGATCGTACTGAGACGGGAGTCTAAGCACTGCAAGGAGGCGGTGACTTGTAGTTGGGGACTCGGCCGTACGGCGGGTTGCCCGTCGCGCAGGCGTTCGTAGCATGTAATCCAACAAGTGCAATAAGAAGCTGTAAGATAGCGCGCGTAGCGGAACGCTCTGCCCTCTGAGCGGAGCATCGGAGCGGGACGGAACGATACGGGAAAGCTCCCAAGCGAACGAGATTTACAGATTATTTCTGAACGCGTTTGGTACACTTGTTTTGTAAACAAAACATCGCGACATACTACACCACTTGTTGATTTGAGTTAAATCTACTACGTACATTTACGTAAATTTACTTTCAATCAATATGGAAAGAAAGTCTAAAAGATCAAGTTTAGTGTGGAAACACTGTAAACTGAAAGAAGGCGATCTTTCGAAAGCGATTGTAAGGTTCAACTTTCCAGAGGAGGCAGGATCTGCCCAGGCCTAGGTACACAATCTTTTTGATTGTCTTTGTTTTACTTACATGTATTACTGTGTCCTGTAAATAAATCTTATCTTATCTAAACATTTTGAAGCATATGAGGATATATCACTCTTCCCAACTAACCTCACAGTAAGTTTATTAAAATCTAACCTAACCTAGCCCTAGGAGCCCCTAGGCCTATGATCTTTGTTCTAGGCCTAGCCTAGGGCAGAACTTCCAGCCTAGGGCAGAACTGGTAACTTAATCTTGAAATAACCCTAGACCTAGTTCTGGAGCCTAATGCCTAGGCCCTATACTTATTCAGGTTATTTTATAGTAGGTAGGGAGGGAGGGCCTACATATTATACTGTCCATTTCCAAAAATATTCAAAAACTGTGGCTTAGGGCCTAGGCCAGCATGCTTATCCCATACAATCATAAATAGCCTAGGCCTAGTGGCACATGAATCTTTATGCCATGAAAGTAGGCCTATCTTTTAAAACAAGAAAGTTAATGATCTCTGCAATTGTAGGTAGCCCTACTGGTATTCTAAAAATTTAAAATCTAAAATTTACACTTCTCTTAGGCCTACCTGTGTGCTATTTTGGATTTTAGTAGCTTGAGGCCCATGTAGCCTAATTTCAACATTAAGTAAACGGAGTGTCTCGTCCCACGGCTGCAGCTGAAAACCTCAGACGCCACGGTCGTGGGATGAAGGTGTATCCCTAGATCCCACGGTGGTAATTTAACATGGTGTTTTCAACATACGACTGCATGGGTAGTAAATGGGGTTTCTACTTGGAAATAACCAATATCATTGTATAAATAGTGTTCAGCACATATGTATGTATTGTATTATGTTTTATTCATACGTTTTTAGCAATAACATACGTTAAAAGAAGGAAAAAACCTAGCACGATATGCATTCGCGCGCGGGATTTAAACGCTTACCACGTAAGTATTAACAAAAATAAACAACTTTTTCAACAATCAAAGAGAATTACGCATGTTATTATTAGAACCACGAGGTTTTCTCATTTACACATTTTAAACCACAATATTCACCACTCTTACAACAATCAAAGAGAATTAAGCATGTTATTATTAGAACCACAACCTTTTCTCATTTACATATTTAACCACAATACTGACCACTTTTACAACAATCAAAGAGAATTACGCGTGTTATTATTAGAACCACGACCTTTTCTCATTTATTAAGCGAGCGAAGCGAGCGTTTCCATTTGACTCTGCCGGAAAAATTAGTCACTGTTTTTTTTTGTTTTTTTTTTTTTTTGTTTGTTTTTTTTTTGTTTGTATGTCTCGCCATAACGTTCGAACGGAGGCTCGGATCGAGTTGAAATTTTCACCATCCGCAAGCTTCGTTCTCGATTGAATGCCATTAGTTTTGTGGCAAAATCGTTCAAAAAGTTAAAAAGTTACATTAAAGTTAATCGAAAGTTTTTTTTTAAACTAAACGGCGACAAAATCTGAGATAGCCAAATCATTTAGAATGTCCGTCCGGTCACGAATATGTTAATTTTATTTTGATCCGATAAGTAGTGTAGATGGAAATTACATTATAACAAAAGTAACGTTGCCATGACAACGAAAAGACGCGCGAAGTTTCTAATGCACTGACACCTAAAAGTAATCAAAATACTTTCGAGGAAGCAGTCTATTATTTGTCAACAAAGAGTTTAATTTAATAGTTTTCCCAAGGAGTCAAGGTCCTCTAGATGGCGGTGGATGCAATGTGGGTCTAGCTATATAGCACGTGCTCGCTTATCAACGCGTCCAACAGAGCGTTTCCTAGTACATTTTAAACCACATTATTCACCACTTTTACAACAATCAAAGAGAATTAAGCATGTTATTATTAGAACCACGACCTTTTCTCATTTACACATTTAAAACCACAATACTCACCACTTTTATAACAATAGAAAAGTATAGCGTGTTTAATTATTAGAGTCAGACACAATAATAATAATAATAATAATTAAGCGAGCGTTTCCATTTGACTCTGCCGGAAAAAATAGTCACTAGCTTTTTTTTGTTTTGTTTGTATGTCTCGCCATAACGTTCGAACGGAGGCTCGGATCGATTTGAAATTTTAACCATCCGCAAGCTTTGTTCTCGATTGAATGCCATTAGTTTTGTGGTAAAATCGTTTAAAAAGTTAAAAAGTTACATTAAAGTTAATCGAAAGTTTTTTTTTCAAACTAAATGGCGACAAAATCTGAGGTGGCCAAATCATTAAGAATGTCCGTCCGGTCACGAATATGTTAATTTTATTTTGATCCGATAAGTAGTGTAAATGGAAATTACATTATAACAAAAGTACAAAAGTAACGTTGCCATGGCAAGGAAAAGACGCACGAAGTTTCTAATGCACTGCCACCTAGAAGTTATCAAAATACTTTCGAGGAAGCAGTGAATTATTTGTCACCAAAAAGTTTTAATAGTTTTCCCAAGGAGTGGCCCATGTTGAGGTGGATTTTATCCACAAAAGGTTTACACATGGGTCTACCCAAATACCTTGGCAATAATAAATAATATTGGAAACATGGCCCTGTGGACAGCGAACGTTGCAAATTTTAAAAAATAAAAAATGTGCAATGTGGGTCTAGCTATAGCACGTGCTCGCTTATCAACGCGTCCAACTAAGCGTTCCTAGTAATAATAATAATAATGAGGGACGGGTTTGTAACACGCGTAATTCTCTCTTTCATTGTTGTTAAAAGTGGTGAATATTGTGGTTTAAATGTATAGGCCAATAAATGAGAAAACCTCGTAATTCTAATAATAACATGCTTAATTCTCTTTGATTGTTGTTAAAGTGGTGAGTATTGTGCAGTTTAAATGTGTAAAAATGAGAAAAGGTAGTGGTTCTAATAATAACACGCTAATTTCTCTTCGATTTTGTTGTTAAAAGTGGTGAGAATTGTGGTTTTAAATGTATAGTGCCTATAAATGAGAAAACTGCTGTATTAGTTAAATAACCTCTCTAAATTCTCTTTGATTGTTGTAAAAGTGGTGGTATTGTGGTTTTTAATGGTAAATGGAAAAGGTGTGTTCGTAATAATAACTACGGTAATTCTCTTTGATTGTTGTAAAAGTGGTGAGTATTGTGGTTTTAAATGTGTAAATGAGAAAAGGTCGTGGATCTAATAATAACATGCGTAATTCTCTTTGATTGTTGTAAAAGTGGTGAGTATTGTGGTTTTAAATGTGTAAATGAGAAAACCTCGTGGTTCTTATAATAACATGCTTCATTCTCTTTGATTGTTGTAAAAGTGGTGAGTATTGTGGTTTTAAACGTAAATGAGAAAAGGTCGTGGTTCTTATAATAACATGCGTAATTCTCTTTGATTGTTGTAAGAGTTGTTTATTTTTGTTAATACTTATGTGGTAGCGTTTAAATCCCGCGCGCGAATGCATATCGTGCTAGGTTTTTTCCTTCTTTTAACGTATTTTATTGTAAAAAACGTAAGAATAAAACATAATACAATACATAAATATGTGCTGAACACTATTTATACAATGATATTGGTTATTTCCAACTAGAAACCCCATTTACTACCCATGCAGTCGTATGTTGAAAACACCATGTTAAATTACCACCGTGGGTTCTAGGGATACACCTATACATCTCGATCTTCATTTACAGACAATCTTCGACAAATCCACGAGAAGTACCCTCGCAAGGCGTAAAATTCACTCGCAACGAAGTGGCGCGGGTAAACCGGGGTCTGGGGCGAAGCCCCAGACGCCGACGGCGGAAATTTTTTGGGATCCTGTGTTATATTTGGTGGCCTAAAACGCGATTTGAGGCGACACCTAATCTTAAAAAACGATTAAAAGAAAGCTAATACTGCATTATTAACTCCTTATGTCAGAAGTTCGATCCTCGGTCAATGTGAAGTAGGCCTAGGCCTAGCTAGGCCTAGTGGCCTAGGCTAGGACCGCGGCACAATGCGAGTTCAAATAGGCCTAGGCCTACCACCTGCTGGATTTACGTCTATGTTTTCATGAGGCAAGGTCACTGATTTTATAGTTAAAATAAACACTACTTTCGTATGATTCATAAAACTAAATCCAAGATCGCGGAAGGCCTAGGCCCCAAAGGGATTGAATACACAAAGGCCCTATTGTGATTCCAACCTAGCAGCTGACGTTTGCAAGTCTGCGAGATGCTCGACGAGTTTCACGATTTCATTATTACTCTTTATTATCAGGAGGATGTTGCACAGGATTTAGGGTTGTCGGTGGATTCTCATATTTCTCTCCAATAACGTCGGATGAAGTTAAAAACATAATTAAGAATGGTTTCGTCGTTCGCGTCGATTTTACGCCTAGTTTAGGCGTCTCGTCGCGTTGTTACGTGCTGGTTACGTGCGTTGTTGGGTAGCCTGGAACTTGACCTTGACTTTTTGATACTTCGTTTTTGGCGAGTGGTTGGTAACAGGCCATGCTGCGGTAGTTGTATTGCTGGCTCGGCGATTCAAATGCTAGATCGTAAGAAAAGCGTGGTCGCACGATAACTTATCTGCGAGTGTCAATTTGCCAACTCGCAAGCACCAAATTTTCACTCGCAAATTGCGAGCTTGCGAGTGGGATTGTCGAGGGTTGTCTACATATATATTACGCTCAATTATAATTAGGGATGTCAAACGATATAAAATTTCATATCGATAATCGTGCTGAAATAAAATTAATATCGCGATTAATCGCGATAATATCTAGGACAAAAAATATCGCACCGATATAGTCGCTTCAGTCATATCACGATATATCGGCGTATATAAAACACGTTTCTCGCAGTGCGTCTATTTGAATTGCGCGCCTTCACTGTACTAGCGTGGCTATTGGTTGGCGGAGCGGCCAACCGGCCACTCGATACCCCTACCACGAGACAGCGTGTGCGAGAAGAGCGGTGAAGCGAGAGAGAGCCTAGCTTCGAGCGGTCGGCGGGGGGCGGGCCCATCGAGGGCGGGCCTGTCGTTGCTAGGCAACAGCCAGCTGACGCCTGCCATTGCGCAATGCGCAGTAGAGAAGTTTACGTGATTGGGGCGATGCAACAACACGTGATAGCCTAACTGAAGAATCAACACATCCGTTGGCGCTAAATTCAATTTGAAGCAGCAGATGCCCGATAATATCGCGATTATCGCTAGGAATTAAGGCTATTCGACCGCGTTTTTCTATTTTCCAAAATATGCTACCAAGTCAAAATATAGTGAATGGCTTTGAAACCTGTCTATTTTAGAAAATCAAAAATATTTTTTTCAAATTTTTCTGAACCGGTACACGGCCAATATAGCCACCTCAAAATAATTTTGAACTTCAATTCGCCAAGGCACACCATTCAACGTAGGGTGTTGTGCTTTTGTGACATTCATTTTCAACTGTTTTTCTATGGACTGACTGAGAGAAAACAGATTTATTTTAACAATTGCCTTTCCTGCGAATTTTTTCGTTTGGCGGTATTTTTTACCGATTTGTACCGCCAAACAAAAAAATTTCGCAGGAAAGACAATTGTTAAAAAAAGTATTTTTTCTCTCAGTCAGCCTACAGAAAACCAGTTGAAAATTAATGTCGCAAAAACACAACACCCTACGTTGAATGATGTGCCTTGGCGAATTGAAGTTTGAAATTATTTTGAGATGGCTTTATTGGCCGTGTACCGGATCAGAAAAATTTGAAAAAAATATTTTTGACTTTCTAAAATAGCCAGGTTTGAAAGCCATTAACTATGTTTTGACTTGGTAGCATATTTTGGAAAATAGAAAAACGCGGTCGAATAGCCTTAATATCGTACGATAATCGCGATGCAGCAACTCATATCGCGATAATATCGATAATTATCGATATGCGATTATCGTTGACATCCCTTATTATAATATATACTAACTGTTTTTATGTAGATTTTCTCGGATGTAATGTGTAGAGATGTGCAAAAATGTTTTTTTAAAGTTTGAAAATTCGCGCCTTAAAAATAAAAATTCGCAATTTCTCGCGATTTACCAAAAAACACAATTTTTTCATGCACAAAAAAAATTAAAAAAAATAAAAACAGATAATTTGATTGATTTTAATGAAAAGAATAACAAGCTCATGAGAGTGAAGTTCAGAATCAGTTTTAATTTTAAGCTCAATAGGCTATTTGCACAAATTCTGTAAGTGTATTTTTTCGATAGCCACTAACACCCTATAGAACACCAAAAAAAATTAGATCTCTACATTCATTAGTTTGGCCGTAATATTGTTTTTAGTTTTCTTGGTCAAATTAGTGTTTTGAAACGCACCTGGTCGCGCGCCATTTTCGTGACGTCACCGGCCATGTAGGCTACCAGCGGACGCATGCGCACTCAGCAATGAATATCGAATTATAAGTATTGTGTTGTTCCTTTATGCACTAGCACTTGTGTAGCTACGCTAAATAAGCTGTATTTAAGTGTTCCCAAAGATTTGAGGCGTAAATTGACATCGTAACATAGTAATGAATGATAATAGGGAATGTGGCTGCCAAAACGAACTTTTAGATTGTAGGCCGAGCTATATGCCAGGTCAATAATCTCGGGGGTTTCGCACTGTTTTTTTTTTTTTTAACACATTATATTCGTTTTAATTAGAGGTGGCATTGTTTTATGATAAGTTACTAATTTATCTTACTGTATAAGTTACAAAAATATGTATTCTTGTATGCATTACCCTTCTTGGCGTTGAATAGCCATCCTACATAAAAGTGAAAATCCTGATCGCGGCTAACCTCACGGTGGTAAATAAGCATGGGTTGTGGTTGCCAAAACTATTATGCTAATTATTAATGTCCGTGAGCTTTTAAAATCATTTTCTAATCTATAAAAGTGCAAAATTAACTTTTTATTGTAGGCCGAGCTATACGCCCGGCCTATTAGTCCTACAATCTCGGGGGTTATGCACGGGAAAACGTATTTTTTGGTACGTTATATTCGTTATTAATTAGTGGTGGCATTGTATTATGATAAATTACTCATGCGTCTTACTGTATAAATTACGTGCAAAATTAACTTTTAATTGTAGGCCGAGCTATATGCCCGGCCTATAAGGCCTACAATCTCGGGGGTTATGCACGGGAAATCGTATTTTTTGGTACGTTATATTCGTTATTAATTAGTGGTGGCATTGTATTGTGATAAATTACTCATTGTGTCTTACTGTATAAATAACATGAATATATTTTCTTGTATATATTGCCCTTCTAGGCGTCGAATAGCCAAACCTATACTTGAAAATCCTAGGCCTAGATAGCTGTTCTTACGGTGGTTTCGCGCACGGAGGTTTTGCGGGAAAGTTAATTTGGGTAGGTTTGTACGTTATCATCGAATGGCAGTGAAGTATGGTTAATTAATTACTCATTTACCTATTAGAATCAGAGATTTCTGGTTAATTAATATTATTAGCCTCTGCTTTCCTTAAATCCATTCTGTCAGGTAGGCCTGCGTATTGGAGTTGCGCGTCAACCAAGCAAGTCCACTGCCTCTACGTGCTTCTTACATGGCGGGTGACGTCACGACCAATCAGAGCGCGTTATCGGTTGCCACGGCGGCATTTGAAAAATACGCATTTTCAAACACAGTTTTCTTATAGAATACATTTTTTTCAAACGTTCTAACCATTTTTTTTGTGTTTAGAATTAAAAGAACATCAGGAAACACCCATTAATTAGCATTTTTGAACTTCTTGCATATACCCCATTTCAGCCTTCAGTTTTCAAAGTTTCCGACAGTTTTTACCAGAATTAATTTCGTCTACCCGGCACCTCCACCAAATTTTTGAAATTATGCATTTTTATTGGTTGCGTCGATAATCGAATATGATCTCGTTATCGATATCAATTATTATGATAATCGATTCAAAGTATTTTGATATGATATGATAGCAGTATCGATTTAATAGACGATCGATGTTTTCCGGACTTACATACTTAAAAATTGCGCTGTTCGTATCAACGCGCATTGTTGTCGGAATAGCCAATCGCTGCTCAGTATAATGCCGACCACAAATCAGCAATTGGCATGCGCTAGACCATCACAAAGGCGATACGAAAACATCCCCGGAGCCCGATTGCGATGTATCAGTTCAGTACGTCGACGTTGTGGCGTGAACTCTCTAGCGTCAGTCTGCCCAATTTATTGAATTCGTGATGTTTTTCCGTCCCAACCAAAGATATTTGCCATTATTCGACGCTGCTAACAAGATGAGTCAAGTGTGGCAGTTTTTTATTATCAAAGAACGACGACGAGGAGGTTGGGAGGAGATAAGGCTGTGAGTGGAATTCGAGGATCCGCCCTATCTCTCGCTCGCTAGATGCGCGTACTGTTGGAACACGTAAACAGTGACACCCGATGCAAGTCAAGACGTATTAAAATATAGGCTGTGTAATTGAAATTCAGCCCTCAATTTTATTTTAAACATTCTAATCCTTAATGATCTCTTGTATTAGTGTTACAATTTTGCGTTTTTTCTGCTTCTAGGCTCAATTTGGAATTTGATATGATAATCGATTTGGGTCTATGATATCGATATATTTCGATATGATAATCGATTCGATGCCTCCGATTATCGATCACGATTTTCACATCGAACGGCAACCCTAATTTTTATGTAATAACTTTTGATATGGATATGAAGTATTTTGAGCTTACTCTCGTTCAAACAATTATTACGATCTCACAATAGCGTTTTATGACCCGGCACCTCCACCATATGTACCAGCCAGTATTAATTTAATTTTGACCTCGACCCGGCACCTCCACCAAAACTTGGATATTTAAAAAAAAAAATTAAATTTCGTGGCCTAATTCGCATTTTAGGACATAATTGCTACTTTCGCCACTAGTTCGCGGTATCAACTAAAATTTCAAGAAAATTCGTGAATTGGAAAATTAGTACCATTCAATCACAATTAATGAGATTCATGTGTAAACTGAATTTGAAGGGATTATTGCAACTTTAAAAAAATTCGCGAATTTCGTTGTCACCATTTTTGCACATCTCTAGTAATGTGACACAATGAATTCTTTCGAGATTCCGAGTTATAATAAGTTAAATTACCAACGTTTTGGGCAGATCTCCTTGCCCATTATCAAGGTAACGACATTCAAATTAAATACAAAGTAAACAAACAAGACAATAACAAATAATATAAAAGACAACAAGTCACTGCAACTGGACAGCATAACGTTACAGATCTTTGCGATGACCTTAACTGGCATTTGGCAGGTGGAGCTTCAGGTGGCTTCTTCCTTCTTTTATCTACTCTAGCAGGAGGGAGAATTGCATTTTCCTTTGGCAACTGGGGGTAATATCGGAACCACATGGCTATCACGTAGCGACAGTTTCCAGGTGGCTGCCAGTCTCTTCGCAACATCTCGAATGTTAAAGCTTAAACAATATAGTCCACTCTGGCAAGAGTCTTTGCGTTCTCAAAATCTATCCAGTGCACATTCTCAAAAGAGTGCTGGAAAAGGGCAGATGTAGTTTGCCTATTTCTTATTGCAGTTCTATGCTCGTCCAGATGTGCTGAGATCTTACGGTTTGTTCTCCCGATATGTTTTCTCTCAACACCCACATGGAATTTCATATATTCCATGAGCTTCATGATGAATCACATCTTTCACATTTCTTAGCATTGACCAGATCTTAAGTTTAGCTTTAAAAAGTGTTCCTAAGTTGTTTTTCTTTAGGAGTCTGCTTATTAATTATTATGTATGTTCACGCCAATGTTCTTGTTTAGAATAGTATAGTTTCTAGGTTTGTTTATATTTCACGTACTATCTCTTGTATTTCTCGTTGTGACTTGATTCACCCTGTTTTTCCCGCTTTGCCCCTCAGTACGACTAGTTTGTTATCTCTTCTGTCGAGCCTAGACCTCTAAGTTAGTTGCCCGTCTGCCTTCACAGGGTGAAGTTCGTTCTCTGGGCTGCTCAGAGAGCAGATCAAATTTCTCTTCTTCGCATTCTCATCTCAGTGTTTCTCAACTACATTCATTCAGTGCCAAGTACAGTGCATCAATTCATCTTAGTTCACACGTCGCCCGACTTCAAGTCCACACTCAAGCTCTCGCAATACGCTCGCCTTCCAGTTCTCCTTCTACAGCAGTCTTGGGTTCGATGCCTTACAGGCACATTTCTTATTTCATTCTCTCTTCCTTCTAGGCTCGAGCTTCTGTAATTCTTTCCTATCTGTTACGTGGTGTGCCACCAACTACGCCACCATGCCTACCATGCTCCGAACTTCATTTTCACGCCCGCATTACATCTAGGGTAAGTTCAGTTGAAAGCTCAAACCATACAGACCAAAAAATACCATTTCTAAGGGCCACGGCCCCATCAATGTAATTGGCCGAACACGTGACGAGGAAGGAGTGACGTGTTTATGACGTCAGTATCTCAGCCGACTTGTATCAGCTGTTGTAAAGCAAAGTTATGGCAAATAGCCTACGAAGATTGTGGTGCGACGAGATTGATGATAGACATCGTGTTAAAGCCACAATATTTCGAGTAAGCATAACCCGTTTTCGTTGAAATGTGAAGTAATTTTAGTGGCCAAGAAAGTGACTGTTTGAGCGGGTGACAGGGCTCCTAGTTAAAAAAATATAGAAATTATTATGTCAAATATACAAGAATTATAGGAAATTTTGGGGAATTAAACGTGCGGTGCGAAGGAGTATTTTACAATTTAAGTGAACTGGTATTGATATTTAAATTTTTTACAATAATTATTGAAGTAGGCATATAGAAGTGTGTAACTTACTCCAGTCACATTAACATTAGGGGTGTGCGAGTACCCGAAATTTCGAGTTGAGTCGGGTATTTGGGATTCGATTCGAACTCGAGTATTTTTTTTTTTACGATTTTGGTGGAGGTGCCAGGTCGCGGCCCCGCGGGCGAGTGTAAAAACGTAAAACACTACCTTACCAACTCTGATTAGTCAGAATAGTAACCTCAGTCTATTGACACAAATTTGTATTCTTCTTGGAAGTTATGACCTTTTTTGGCACAAATAATAAAAATATGTCACTATAATGTTTGTATCAAAATTTGCACAAGGTACTGTGTATGCCTACTTAAGACTCGGACTCGAATTGGACTTGAAATCAAGTAATTATTAGGACTCTGACTCGGACTCGACTCGAATTCAAAAATCAGGACTCGCACATCCCTAATTAACATACAAATAATAAGACCAGAATCTCATTCATTACCAACGTACTGTAGCACCAAAAGCTGTATTTTGTCAATTTACTTCTGAATGTTAGCCAAGTCTTCATTGCCGGCAGGGTACTTGTGGAACCACTTATGACGCTTCACTAAAAAATCCTCCATTTCCCATGTAGGAATTGTATCCATAGCTTTCCCAAATGAGTTGTGGATAATGTGGAGGTAATAAGGCCCACTGTTTTTAGTAGAGATGTCAAACGATATGAAAGTTTATATTGACAATCGCACCAAATTTAGAATAATATCGCGATTAAGCCCAAAAAAATCGAGACGATACGGTCATTTTGTAATCATATCATGCACGAATACGATATATCGGCATAAAACTCGCTTTCGCATTTGTATCAATTTGAATTGCTTGCCATCAGCATGTCTCTATCGGAAAATATGGTGAGACACCATTTTTGTAGCACATTATAAGGGGAATATTTTTGCATGTGAAACTTTTCGCCTATCTTCCGCCATTTTGAAGATATACTGAAACAATTACTTTGGCGCAGTCATTTTCTAAGATGGCGGCCAACGCTAAAGCCTGATTTTGGAGGATTTTTTTCCCTTTATTAAGGATACTGTCTGGAAGGTCTGTGCAAAAATTCAGATTGTCCAGAATTTTTGTACTAAATCGTCTCAAATGGTCCTTTGTTGCCTGGCCTACAAGTGGAATAAATTCCAGAAGTTTACAAAAGTTGAGTGAATTACGATGATTTCACAAAATTTGTATTCAAAATTGGTGAATTAATTGAGGGCTGTACTAGACATCACAGATTGTTTCTTTAACAACATTCGAGTGAATACGATAACAATGTGATTAACCGTTTACCCGGAAAAGCCGCTGTATCGTACTGTAAAGTTGAAGATTATCTCACCTCCTTCCTCAACACCTCGCGTATGGCTTCTGGCGAGAGGGACTTGATGTAAGTCAAGTAGTTGTTCATCCCCTGGTTCGGGTTGAGGAGTCCTTGTGCCGGCGCCTTCTTCTCATTCTCGTAGTCATCCCACGCCGCCTTTCGCTCTTCTTCATTCAGCTCCTCTTCGGACTTGTTCTCCAGCAACGAGTCGTGCTCGTGATACGTTTCGATCCACTTCTCGTGCTCCTTCAATAGCTCTGCCAGCAAGCGGTCCTGAAAAACCAACACAGATAGTTCAACGTAACGAATTCAAGCAGAGTTCAAGGGCTGACGGTGAAATTTGAGGATTTTCATATTGACTATTGTAAATGAACATGCAAATTTTAAATGATCATGACTATGATTATGAATACCATGTTTTTGTAACTTTTATTGCAATGTGATTGGAACTTTTCAAAGTCAACCAGGGATATGTAGGCCCAGGAAAAGGCAGTATGCCCCAAGCACAAGGTGTTTGCCAGCCTCTACACAACAAATTGTTAGAATAAACAAGCATTTATAAAACATAGAAACATAAAAGAGACAATAATAGAAGAGACAAATTAACAAAACATTAACAGTTAAGCCTGGAGCACTACCTCAGAACTCGGACACCGGGCACTAAACCAGACACACCCTTCTTGATCGAACTAGCACACATGGTTCTCCAGCTCAGGGACCGCCACTACCTACAAACGAAGGGCACAGCCATGGACACAAGAATGGCTCCCTCGTATGCAAACTTGTTTGTAGGTAAACTTGAGAAGGATTTCTTAGCCACGCGCGACCACCAACCGCTGTGCTTCTACCGTTTCATCGACGACTTTTTCATGTTATGGCCACATGGCTAAGATCTGCTAGACATCTTCCTCACAGACCTGAACAATGCTAGTGTGTTAAGCTTCACGTGGGAATCTTCTCCCTTGTTTGTGGCCTTCCTCGATGTAGACATCCACTTGGAATCAGGTTTGTTGAGGACAGATGTCCACTTCAAGCCAACCAACAAACAACTCTACCTACATCATGACAGTTGTCACCCTGCCTACACGAAGCGAGCCCTACCGTTTTCATTGGCTGTGAGAGGCCGCCGTATCTGCTCTGACCCAAACGACCTCGCCAAGTATTGTAAACGCATTACTAACACGTTTGTCGCTCGAGGCTATGACAAGACTACGATCCAACAACGCATAAATAGACCAGTCAAACAGACCACCTCTCCACCCAATGACATCATACCTCTGGTCACTCAGTGGCACCCAGGACTTCAGGCACTCAACGGCATTTTGAAGAGCAGCCTACATATACTGATGTCCTCTACCAAAACCCAGAACCTGGTCAAGACCCTACCAAGAGTGACTTTCAGACGCCCCCCCAACATCGCGGACCTAGTCGTTAAGAGAGACTGCCGTGAAAAGGATGTGCAAACTAATGAACCAACTGGATCCTACCCTTGCCAAGATGGCAATGGCTGCTTGACCTGCCAAATACACCAACCCTCCACCACCTTCAGTGCTCAGGCCACAGGCAGGACATACCCCATTTGGCAATATAACACTTGCAAAACCAGCAATCTGGTATACCAGCTCAAATGCAACCAGTGTCCTGCCGAGTATGTAGGCCTAACCAAGAACACGCTCAGGTCTCGCATGAATGGACACAGGCAAGACACAAAAAACGTGACAATGGACAAACCAGTGGCTCGTCACGCAGCATCCCACAACTTGGACTTTAACAAGTGCTACACAACCAGAGTGGTTAAAGCACTTCCTGCCAGCTGCAAGCCAGGGGAACTCAGAAGATGGGAGTTAGCACATCAGTGGATTACCCAATCCAGACTGCCACCTAACCTGAATATCCGCTAGACTCCTCCCCTACCTGTCACAGCCACACCCACCTACAGTGCCTTGTAAATTTGTCCATATTCTCTGACTTTGTTTATATTTTTAGCCACCTTTTTGTTTTTTGTTTTGTTTTATGATTGTTGCAATCAGTTACCATTTTCCTTTCTCTCTTGAGTGAACAAGACCTTGTGTCGAAACGTCTCGTATTTTTCTGTTTTGTATATATGTTTGTGTTGCTATATTTTTCAATAAACTCAACAGCCACCATCACTTTTCGAAGGGAAGCTGTTGGATCCTATCTAACACCAGTGTACTCCAGCCGCTTGGCATTCTTTCTAGATAACCTAATATCAAAAACAGATTATATAAACTTAAGCAATCATAATTTTGAAGAGTTAATAGCTCTTTGGAAGCAGACATGGTTGATTGGATTAGTCCCTAAAAAATACAAAATAGCAGATTATTTACATTTGTATAAAATCCAAAATGATGACTTCGGGATGTTAAGTACCCAGAAACCTGGTCTTAACTCCACCTTTGCGAATCTGGATACAATTTTTCAACCAGGTTCAATTCTTTTCAAACGCTGCTTGTACGATATTGCTTGAATTGCCTGCGTCGACTTCAGGCCGACCCGACTACTCCTATGTGTACACTGTATGGATCTAACGGCTAATAAATACTCTACTCTACCCTGGAATGAATAAAGAATCCTTCAAAACTTAGTAATTGCCAAGGAGTGGTTCAGCCAAATTGAGCCTCTTCAGCTAGAAGAGAGCAGCGCGTTGTTCAACTGCACGAAAATCTGGCGCGCCTAAACCCCGACAAATGGCTCAACTACCCAACCTCAAAATTCAAGGCGCACACTAACTTTGCTGAAACAGTCCACCAACTGAAGAGTAAAAACTGTCCTATCCTTCTAGAAGCACCACTTGACGTGCCACTCCCAGAGCTTCTGCCGGGCAAGTACAATCAGCTCGCCCCGGGGACAAAAATTGACGGCATCGAGAAGAAAGATGACCATGACCACAAAGAACTGAAACAGCTTGCCAAAAAGCACCTGAAGTCGTAGGAGCCGTCCGTGAAGACGTGCACCCACTCTTGAAGAGGAAAGTGCTTTTCCTCTTCAAGAGTGGGTGCACATCTTCACGGACGGCTCCTACGACTCGGTTACTAACAGAACAGGCTACGGCATCCACTGCATCTTCTTCGAAGAAGCCACTCCAACGGGAGCCGGCGTAACATACTTCGACGCTGAGGTCGCAGCCATCGCCAGGGCGGCTGAAAAAAATCGCCGAGACCCCAGCCTCCCCCCTCAACAAGACAAAATTTGTCATCCTAAGCGACAGCGTCTCGGCCATCCAATTTGACTCTCAAGCAGCGAACTTCCAACCTAAATCGCTGCTTTAACTCGATCGTCAAAATTTTAAATTAAATAGTGGCGCGAGGTTCGGTTCGTAAAGCTTCGATTTTTGTAGACTTATTTTCGAACCCGAACCTGCGTTAGAGGTTCGGATTCGGTTTGAATTTCGAACCGGTTTGCACAATAATAATAATAAAAAAAAAAGAATAACAATAATTGTTGAATTTCACAAAGATCCACAGTAGAAATAAAAACAGTATACAATAGTACAAATAATACAGTAGTATTATACATATGCAATACAGTAAACTTAAGTGGCACAAACACATCAAAGTGATAATTAAAAAACTTAACTCTGGCTACTTTGCAATCAAATCAATCAAGCCTGTAGCAAACATTGCAACAGCCAAACTAGTATAGGTATTATTCTAACTTTGAGGCACAAGAGAGATAAACTTTTATTTTTCAAGTAAAACAAAACTCTGTTGTACTAATACAACTGCCACAAGGACACAGAATAACAATAACATACATTGATTAGCAACAATTAAAAAAAGTTTTAAATTTAAATACAAATAAAAGAAATGAGTAATAATTAGGGCTGTGCGAGTACTCGAATATTCGAGTACGAGTCGAGTTCACGGCGAGTTCGAACAAATTCGAGTTTCATTTATTTTGAACTCGAATATTCGAGCGTCGGTAAAAACAGCATTTTCATTTACCGACCCGTCAAAAGTTACGTGTTTCGTCCGTTAGATAGCAGCATACGCGGCAAAGATCGTGATACACGATAGTCGAACTCCTTCTGAGGTGAAGCTCGTTATGATTGGCCGGCTGAACTTTGCGAGATCCAATTGGAGCTGGTCATACGTCACATGCGAGCGTTGATTGGCTGTCAGTTTTGAAATCATTCACGTCTACCGTGTATCACCACTTTTGTGTCCGAGATGTATGTTGTTGACAACAAAAATGGCCACGATTCACGAGGAGAGAGCAGAGCAGACAGATGATTTGTAAAAATATGCGGCGGACTAGGCTAGGCTTAGGCGTAATTTCTTCTCTAAAGCATAGGCCTAGCATAAAATACAATTTTGAAATATTCATGAGATGGAACACTTGTCACAATGCAGGTAAACATTCAAACAAGACACGGCGTGACAGTACCAGTGACAACAGAGGCTAGGCCTAGTAGCCTGGCCAGGATTTCTTCTGGCTAAGATTAGCGCCTAGGCCTAGTATATTTTACCGATCTTAGGTCCTAGCTAGGCTTACAAACTCAGATTGCCATACCAAAATGCACCCAGCATTAGACCTAGGCCTATGGCACCCTTCAAAACCAAGGTTAGTTGTAGGCCTAGCTAGGCCCTAGGTCTCCATAACCAAAAATATTTAACCCAGAAGATAGGCCTAGGCTTTAAAACTGAAGAATTTGTTTGATACCTAGGCCTAGTAGAAAGTCTGAAATGGAGAACACATTTTCTCAATTTGAAAATAAACTCGATTTAAAAAAATATAAAAAAAAAATAAAAAAAAAAGGCCCTAGCATCATTATAAATTAATTTTTAAATGAACTCGAATTGAACTCGAATTGAACTCGAAAACCGAACATTTGACTGAACTCGAACTCGTACTCGACTCGAATTGAAATCTCCCGTTCGCACAGCCCTAGTAATAATATAACAATTGAAAAATTACATGTTTAGACCATAAAGGTGATTCCTAAGAATAGAAATAGAACCTTTTAATGCCACCATCGAAACGTCATGAATTAGTGTTTTTCCTAATTTTAAAGTATTACAAAAATCAACAAAAAACTTTGGGATTGTCCCTCTTGCACCAACAAACAATCCGATTACATGTACTGGATTTGCATGGTATTTGTCTGCATAATATGGTATTGTTGGTTTGTAGATGTTTTGTTTTTCAGTGTTGACTTGCTCAGCTTGATCTCTACTACTTTCAAAGCGTATCGTCGGGTCAAGTATAAAACCTTCCCTTGTAATGGAATTAACTGCTATGATGTCGATCCGCCGAATACTTCCAAGTGCAGACAAGCCGTTCACTTCTTCAGCTACTTCCCAGCCCAGTTTCCGAAATTGATTGGCAATTAGAGACCGGACATGGTTATGACGACTGTTCCTAAAAGGCCCTTTACACGAGCAATTAGTTGCTAGCAATGCATTGCCGCAATAAATTGAATCCAAGTTGGATACACACATTTCCTATAACGCATTTACACGCCTTCTGAAAAATTGCTAGCAATAATTGCCAAAAGTAGGACTCTGCTCAACTTTTCAGCAATCATTGCTAGCAATTTTTGTGCGAGCAGTTTTTTTTTAAGTCGAACGAGAATTTGAAAAAAATCTTGAATCTCGAGCGAGATTCGAGATCGAGCGAGATCCGAGATCAAGCGAGGTCGAGCGAGATCGAGCGCGATCGAGCGCACTGAAATTAGCCGGCTTAGGCCTGTTGTAGGACCCCAAAGAAAGAATCACCTATACACAAAATAATTAGGCCTAGGCGGCTTTAAAAGTGAAAATGGGGCCTACTTAAAAATAATATTTAAAAAGTAAACATTTCTCAGTTCAGTGCTTAGGGGCCTAGGCCTAGGGCAGGCGTGGAGTAGGCCTAGCCCTAGCCTATCTCAGAGGTCCTAGGCTTAGGCCTAGGCTACATGTTGAACGAAATATAATTTTTGTTTCTAACTTTATTAGTTTAATCACATTAATTTGGTAGTGAAAATAATAAGTAACAACACCTACAGCGGCCTCAGTGTAATACCCCTTTATAGGTGGGACCAGATAAGCTGTGGCACATCAAGGTCAAGCGAGAGCACGGACGCCAACGTCGCCAACGTTGACAATTTACACACAACTGGCATTAGGTAGGGCCTACCGTATTTGGCCATGTTATCGTGATATGTTATCACATAAATCAACATTCTATAAGTTGTGAATAAAGTAGTTCGTCCCACAGAGTCAGTATTTTAGCGAAATAATGATTTTAAGTAATCACGATTACGAAAGTGTTTTTTTGCCTTGTTGGTCATGATGTGTCCAAAGTTCCAGCTGTTTATAATGCCAACCCCGCCAGATGTGATGTCAATGTTTAGGAGCATCAAAATGTCTTGATTTTATTCGTACACTTCATTAACACTTTATTTTTAGGATATATTGGCAAAGCTTGGCTTTAAAATAGTCGTGTTTTTCTCCGAAAGCAGTTTTAGAGACCGTTATTTTCTTTACTTTTTGCCGATCCTGTGGCCATAATGCTTGGACGACAGTGCTGCGATCCCTCGGCGACAGACAGCTTATCTGGTCCCACCTATAATCAAGGATCCTTTAATGAATGTCGTAAGAAACCGATAAAGTAGTTTCTCCGTTGGAGTCGATAACGAGTCGATAAAGTGCTCTCTACTCTCTTCCGCCAACTTCAAAAATCACGCTTCAGTTCAGTAGCTCGCACGATAGAGTGCGCTACCAGTGACCAGTTAAAATGCGCGATCTGTGTGCTCGTCGACAGACGCATGCGCATTGGCAACGAATTTGTGAAATTTCGTCTAAGCCTAAAATAAAATGTAGATGGATGTCTTGTTGTCATTTATTGGGTGTATGCTAGTGCTAGAAGTACCTAGCCTAGCTTTCGTTCTGTAGAGGAAAGTGTTTTAACTCATTCAGACCATAATTAAATTGGCACGAATTAGGATATTTTAAGCTAAAAATTAACATTTCGTGATTTTTTCTGATATTTTTAATATTTTTTTAATATTTTTCATTGTAATATTTAAGGAATTATGGGAAATTTTGGATTTCGAATAAAAGCAACGTTTGATGTTCAAATGTAAATTTGAAGTGCATTTCTAAAACTAGATTTTTTTCTGAATTTTTTTGCATATTTTGGATTTTCTGTATCTCAAATACTGGCAAAACTAGTAATATTTTAAATTTCCGGGAAAAAACCAAAAACACTTTTTTTGCCCGTTTTTACACATTTCAATTTTCAATCTTCTCTAAAAACGGTACTATTCGTCCTATCGCAATGCGGTAAAAAAAATGTGAATTTGAATTCCCCAATTTTTTTGAATTTTTTGTTGGCCAACTTGAAAAAACTTTAAGTCTAATTTAAAAAAAATCAAAATTGTTATGTCCATTATAATGGACACGTGGTCTGAATGAGTTAAAGTGAAGCCTATTTTATGCGTCATTTGTTAGTAGGCCCTAGGCCTCCGATCTTCGCGTTTATCAAAGCTCCGATCACGGAATGGAACCGGGACTCAGGCCTAGGCCTATAGCCATTGGCCTAGCTCATCTAGGCCTAGAGATTTCTCGGCAATGTGGCATGGCAATATGAAATTATTACGCAAAAATCGGGGAATAAATATTACTTTACCACGTCGCATAACGCAAGGTAACGCATAATTACGACCACCGTGGTCCGTGACGGAGATATCTCAAGACTAGATTTTTCGAGCAATTTGAGATCGAGATCGAGCGAGACTCGTTTTTCCGAGTAGTATGATCTCGAGATCGAGCGAGATTCGAGCAGCACTTTAATCTCGCTCGAATCTCGAAAAGTCGAGACTCGCACAGCCCTACAAACTATAGAAAATTTGATTCGTGATCTACGAAGTACCAACATTTGAAACTTAACAGCGAGAAAAACGGCGGGAAATATGAAAATAAGCGAAATTTGAAATAATTGAATTTTTTAGGCAAAATGGATCCTTTATTTTGAGTTTTTATACTGAAATTAAAGATTTTTTTATCAACGAAATGAAGACTTTATTTGCTATTTTTAGGGTCCCTTAAATGAATTTGAATATTTAATTGTTAATTATTTTTTGTAAGTTTAATTCAGGGTGAGGCCATGGGCTTTGAACCACATTGTAAAGAGTCATGTGACCAAACCTCGATCGTGCAAATCTGGCGGAGAATCCAGGCGAACCAGATTAGCATTGCCCTATTGAAATTGCAGTTATTTTCTTTACCCGAACCCGACCCGAAACCTGTAGTTATTATGACTACCCGAACCCAAACCCGCCCCGAACTTAAAAAGTACTACCCGCAGACCCCTATTCAGGAGATGTCACGATTACACGTACCATCCCTACAGTGCATTACATGAATGTGTCTACTCTTTTACTGCATGCATATCTGCCAAGTTTTCATTTTTAAAAAAAAAATTTAAAATTCGTAAAATCTGAAAATAGTCTCATGAGGGGTATCTGAGGCTGCGTGGGCAGTTGAGGGGTCCGGGGGCTTGCCCCAAATATTTACCAAAAATCTTTGTGCAATTTGGTGCATTTTAGAGGGTTTTGGGGACACTTCCATCATTTGTTTTTGATTGATTGAAAAATCAAGCTTTCGGCATAGGGGGGGGGGGGGGGGGAGAAAGTATCTAAAATGACCCGTTTGTTGACAGGCTTAAAAAGGCAGTCTAGTTTTTGTGATTTAAAATGATCTATCATAAGGCCCTTTAATTAAGTTTTTATGGCAATCGTAAAATTGTAAGGTACCTACTACTGTTTTTAGTAAATTTATTTTATGAAAAATTTGTAAATGTTGGGAGATATGCTACTGTGTATCTGTTGCCTAGCAACGGAGGACCACTCCCCCCCACTACGAGCCGCCGTGCCAATCGAGGCACTCCCTCTCTCTCCTGGGAGGGGCCCATCACAGGTTCCTAGCATAAATGCAAGTTGTATGTTGATAAATCGTAATATGATTTAAACTTTGAAGTGACAGTATCAGAGCAATATATTTTGTACACAATATTATTCTCATTTCGGCGCTAGTATCGATATGAATAGGTTCATATCGTTTGACATCCCTACATACATTAGGATGTAATGTTAATCTATTTTACCATACATAATGGAAAGGCATTAGTTTTAGAAAATTAGCATTTCGTAGCGTTTTACAAAATATATGTTCACCGATTAAGGATTAAAAACATAACATGATAAAAAAAGTGTCTCTAGTTACAAGAAAGATGTGGTACCTTGGGGAGTATCGGTGTGGGTCTCTCAACTGGTGCAGTACTGAAGCTATACATCTCCTGGAGATCGTGCGATGTGTAATGGCGCTCAATCTGCTGCTCGTCAACAACGCGGCAGGCTAAAGACAACTTGGTTACCTGACGCTCGTAGATCTTTTCTTCCATTGTGCCATAAGCAAGGAACCTAGTTACAAGAAAGATGTGGTACCTTGGGGAGTATCGGTGTGGGTCTCTCAACTGGTGCAGTACTGAAGCTATACATCTCCTGGAGATCGTGCGATGTGTAATGGCGCTCAATCTGCTGCTCGTCAACAACGCGGCAGGCTAACGACAACTTGGTTACCTGACGCTCGTAGATCTTTTCTTCCATTGTGCCATAAGCAAGGAACCTAGAAACCAGAGAAAATCTAATAGGGGGGTAGGGACTTAAAGTTTTACATGAGATTCCACTAACATGATCATTTTTAAAAGAATGTGTGATAAGTTGCAGTTTTATGGAGTACGTTAAATGATGTTCTAACTATTTTGCTGCTAAATTTACCAAGAATTACTTCTCACTTAGTTATTTCAGTTTGAAGCTAAATCAGGGCTGCCCCTGAAACCTATTTCAAATCCTGTTGGTGGATGTTAAATATCCGTGAAAAGTATAAAAACATTAATTTCATTGTTAAAACTATGAAATTGGCTAAATGTGATGTTTATATTTGTTACTATCAAAACGTACACAATATATCGAAGGGCCTAGGCCTATGCACAAATGAGAATAAATGAGCCAAAAACGCCTGTGTTTGGTTTAAGGTGGGAAATCCAGCCATGTAGTACCAAATTTCTTCACTCGAGCGCTGCGCACCGTGACATTTACGTGAGGCTGCGATCTAGGTTCTAAATAAGAACTAAATATAGTTCATGACTTCTGTGAAAGATAGCGTTGTTTTGCGCATGCGCACTCCATTCATTTGTCGGCGGGTGATTCGAATACCCTGATTCTATTGGTTGTCTTGAAGAATCAGTCTGAAGTTCCCCCCCCCCCCCAACCGTTCCGTCAACTGGAGCACACAATCAACTTGGTCGCCCGACCGACCCGACCAACCTTTCTATAATCCTCAGGTATGATACCTCAGGTGTTCCCATTGTGCAAAAGATAAATACCATCTCGAAACCAAAAGCGGGGTTGATAAAAGTTTTTTCTCAATTTTAACAAATTCATTGTCTTATTTAAATTTTTCTAAGCATTTTCATTTTTTTTGCGAAGTGTTTACGTTAATTTTAATGGAAATATTCAAATTAAATCATATCAAATAGTTATGTTATTTGTTCTTCAATCCCTCTTAAAATTGAGGTACAAGTTCGATTCAAAAACATTTTGGCCTAGTTATGACTTGATAAATAACATACACTATATAATCCCCAAATGTTGAAAATTACGCGATTTAACTATCACATATAAGAGTTGCCATATATGTACTGTCATTTTCATTTTGGAATGTAAATTGAAAACCTCAGTGAGGGTCCTAAAATCTCTCTATTGTATTCGCTATGGGCAACTCAACCTTTTCAAGACAAATTCCTTTTGAAGGTTACACTGGACTCTGGAGCATTTGCGGTCTGTATAAATTATGGTATTGCGCAAAACTTAAACAATATAACTATATTATTTCAATCTTTTCACTTAAATGATAAGTCGAGTCAAAATTGGACTACAGTACTACACACATTGTCTAGCTTGCATTTTTCCGGTTGTTTTAGTTTTTTGTGTGGCGATTGTAACTTTAGTTTCAAATAAATGTGTTTATTGTTTCTACATGAATTACAAAATTGTAATTCAATATGTTGCTACTTGTTACCCAAGATCCTGCGATCCTCGTTCGTATCCAGGATGTTCCTGCAAATTCTTGTTGTAACTGTTATCCATGAATATAAACTAAAAAGGCATACAATAATTATATTTGTCCCCTTGTAAATAAGTTGTCGGTTGCATTGATGTTGAGTTGCAAGTCAATGAAAGACGGCGGTGCCGAGTCCTCATTGGTGTAAAAAAAAAGACTGGATGAAAGCTTATGTTGCAATAATAGCTTTACGTGACGCTAGTTCGATCCTCTGTCCGTGTGAATTAGCTCTGCATCTGGCACCGCGCGGGCTATCGACTCTCATACGCTGCCGCCCACTTCGATTGTACATTGTTTATTGTTTGGGGGAGGGGTGTTGTCACCAACCCGCTTTGCCTTATTTCTAATGTGCGTAATTACCAGTGGCGCCTTTACGTTATTTGGTGGGACCATAGACGCTGAAAATTTCCAGGGCCCATGCTATTCACAATCAATAATATGAATATTTATGTGAGAGTGCGATAAAGTGAGACAAAAATTTAAAAAAATATTTTGGACTACCAAATTTATATTTAATACGATGGTAATTTGGTATAACGTAAAAAATCTAACACTCGACTTCACACAACTGAACAACCGAACCGGACAACATACTACAAATGTTTTTTTCAACCACGTTGTTGGATAAGCACGTATATTTGGTGCGTTGAGCCGATATGATTGATGATGATACAACATTGGCTTCTTTTCCCCATTGTAATCATGGATTTTTTTTTATGTAGTACTAATACAAAATTGAGTTTATCTTATATACTAAAGAGGGTATGGGCATGTCCATAACCGTATACTAGCCAACCTAGCTGTCCCGTTATGGGACAGGTAAACCACAATAAACTAACTCTATATTTATGACCATACCAACCTGGCTGTAAATAAATAGCAGATTTCAACGAGTAGCTTTAACAACTCTTTACAATGATGTTCAAGAGAGATATTACGTTGATATTACTTAACATTGGTCAAATACACAGGTCTTAAGTTAGAGATAGTTCAAGTCTCCTACAATTTTTTTTATTTTTTTTATTACAATCGGAGTAGCCGAGTAGCCATGTAGGTGGTAGAGAACGAAGAAATTATGAATAATTTTTCATGTCATGAGATGTTCATATGAAATAATTCATCGAAAAGCTTGGCAAGCCTAAGTTCAGTGATTATTTTGAAGGTGTCCATAAAGAGTACTATATTTTGAGTTCACGGGAAATTTGGGGCCACTTAGCTCGAAGTAGGGGGGGGGGGGCTAGCTGGAGGGGTTCTAGGCGCACGCCCAGTGCGCCTAGGCCTAAATACGCCCCTAATGACGAGTTGTATTCAGGCGTAATTCAAATCCTATACTCCTATAGCCCACCGCAAAAATAGCGCGGACGATTGCAGGAAAAAAAACATCGCGCGCTAAGCAATTCTTTCAGATTGCCCAACTCACAAGCACCAAATGTTTACTTTTCGAGGGTTTGGTTTTGTTCTGGTCGTTCGTTCGACGTTCGGGTTATACAAATATTAGGCCTGTGGGTCCGGTAGTACGGTTTCGATTCCCTACTGCTTCAAAATACCCCATCAATAAAATTATATCATTTTCTGATTTGAATTGTTAAAATTGTTGTTTGCCATTGTGTTGTTGACTAGAATGAAGCGTCCATCTCATTATTTAATCACAAGGATAAAGATGTGATATGACAATAGTAGATTATTTTGTGTGTACTCCCAGGGAATGCACCTGTCAGAACACGGCTTTACCTGGGACAGCATACAAGATGTTTTGGTTTTCTAACAATTACTCTAGTTTTACTTCCTTTTTGGAGGGTAGGGGATGAGGTTGAGGGCACAATGATTTTGAAGATGACAACACCAAAACAAAAGCTAATCGAGGTTATCCTAAAGAGCCCGTCAAAAAGAAGTATCTACCGACTGACGGAGGGGTTATAGAAAGGTGTGTTTGTGACATTAGGATTGGGCAAGGGGACAGAAAAGGCAAAAAATTGAGTGACTGTTTTGTTTTGTTTATGGAATACGGATATCCTATTATAGCACTTATCTGCGTTATTTTGTAAACGTTGTGACACCTCAATCACATATTTGCTTATTATCAATTATCATGTAGTTGGTATAGTTTGATAAGATTATTATACTGTTGTATTTTTTCCGTTCCAATTACTATACAAAAGATAATATATTATATTCCCCTTGATTTATGATTAGTTACATGGCTACAACCATTTGTGTTGTCAGCAAACACGTACGAATACACTAACTCTCAGTGTAGGGGACTGTAGGGTACATTTTGTTTTGATTGAATAATACAATATTAGCAGGTAATTTATGTGTTTGTATTGTGCTAATTACCATCATCCTCACCATCCCCATCCACAACATCATTATTACGATAATGTTTTTACTTTATAAAAGAGACGAAATCCAGGTGGCTCCATCACGAATAAAATAATTGATGAAGATAACAAACAATCGCCAAGTCTTCGAACTCATAGGTGTTTCAGTTTTTTGTCCGCAGAATAACGAATGGAAAGGATTCTGCTTGTTGTCGCTGGGGACTTTTGGGGATGGGGTAACTGTATTGTTCGTAACCCTTGCTTTCAGCGGCCTTGTCTCCTAGCCGAGTGGACTAGCCACATTCCTACCGATCACGTGACCGTCCCTCACCCAGCGACAGTGACTACGTAGTTGCTAGCTAATCCGTAAGACCGAGAGCGCGCCAGCCCCTACAGTTAAGCCGCAAAACGGCATATTTTGGTTTTTATTTTTTTTGCCCTATCATTTCAACTAATTAGTCGCTGAAACTTGGCCGTACCCAACATATAAGTTCAATACAACTGTGGAAAAAAATCCGTCCAATTGGATTAAAACGACGGGACGACAGTCGTAAATCCATTGTTTTCACAATACACATTGGTGATTTCTATCAAATTTACAAACAAAACTATTAAAGATAGAAAAATAACATTGTGACTAGCTAATAGATATTAAAATTATCTAGAGATTGACCTATTTCAATCACATACACAATGGCGTCTAATGGCATATAAAAATGAGAAAGTGCACAAATCCAAGTCACTTCTTTTGCGTAGACACACACCCTTAAATAAGCCGAGATTGCATACAACCCAGCCCTTCAGGCTGGGTTTTATGTTCTCTATGCTTTCCCAACCTGTCAACCCTTCTCCAATCATACTAAACTAGCCGATTGGCCTTTTCCTATTTGTAACATACCAGTCTTTTGACACCTCTATCACTTTCTATCTTTCTTCACCTATGGGGTCGAGATGGGCGAGCCTACTCTACACCCTCTGGTGGGTCCGTGTTTCCTTGTTCCTTACAAGTGACTCCTTGTCCTGCTGGGGGTGCCTAGCAGGTGATGAACCTGTTAGACCCTACTCGTCTTTTCCTTCAACCTCTTCACCTGCAGCCAAGAGCTAGTATAGCACGTGTACCTGTGCTATAGCCAAGAGCTTGCAATTTGTAGTATTGTTTCCTTTCGTTTTCGAATCCCAGTCACAATTAGTAGGGCAGCCTCTCTCGTTGCCACGGGTCTTGGTTCAAATCCAGGGTAAGACATGGTTCTTTTGTCGCCCAAGCACCAGTCTAGGAGGGAAGCCCCCTCACTGGTTGTGCTGTGTTGTGACTTTCCACCCTTCCTATCTCTAACCTTTTCTCTAGAATGAATGAAGAGGCACCCTTGCCCAGCAACAGCAGGAGGGGCAGCTTTTCTCTTGTTGCCAAGGGTCCTGGTTCAAATCCAGGGTAAGTCATGGATTTCTTGTCTCCCGAGCAACAGAGTTGGGGGGAAGCCCCCTTACTGTCTGTGCTGACTGTGTGCCCCAGTATGAATGGTGTGTGAAGTAACCTTGCTGATGATGACAACATGCTTGCAGAATTTACTTCTTGCGTGGCCCTACCACAGGTTTGGTTATGTGTTGTGAGTTTTGTTTGCATGTAGTTAGCTGATTTTTAGTGGCCACCATCCGCCTGATGAGTCCCAGAAGGACGAAACGCGTCGTGGATTAAGGTAACAAACAACTTTAAATTAGCTGCAGTTGTCATCAGCAGGTGAAAAGTTTTGTTGCCCCCAGCCCTTCAGGCTGGGTTTTATGTTCTCTATGCTTTCCCAACCTGTCAACCCTTCTCCAATCATACTAAACTAGCCGATTGGCCTTTTCCTATTTGTAACATACCAGTCTTTTGACACCTCTATCACTTTCTATCTTTCTTCACCTATGGGGTCGAGATGGGCGAGCCTACTCTACACCCTCTGGTGGGTCCGTGTTTCCTTGTTCCTTACAAGTGACTCCTTGTCCTGCTGGGGGTGCCTAGCAGGTGATGAACCTGTTAGACCCTACTCGTCTTTTCCTTCAACCTCTTCACCTGCAGCCAAGAGCTAGTATAGCTCGTGTACCTGTGCTATAGCCAAGAGCTTGCAATTTGTAGTATTGTTTCTAGGGGTGTGCAAATATTCAAAATTTTCGAAGTATTCAAGAATAATTTACTATTCGTATTCGATTCGAAACTCGAATAGTAACTATTCGAATTCCCGAAGTATTCGATTTGAAATTCCCGCTAGTATGCAGGAAACTACATTACCGATCGACGCACCCGATCGTCAACTCCGCGCAACGTGTTTCAGCGGTCGTACCAACCAAACCAAGCTGTACCAACTTCGACAAACAACAGCATCTGATATCACCGTTGTCACGACGTCATTGAACGTAAGAAATTACTCCAAAAACGTGATGCAAACCTCATCTTTCTTGCGAAAAAGTTCTAAACATGGTCTTTTCTCAGGTAAATGCTCATGTAAAAACCCGCATAGGGCTCTCGTGCTTACAGATTACGAAGAAGAAGCGGGCCTTGAGCCCGAAACGGACATAGTCCTAGGCCTAGCCTAGCCTTGCCTAGCCCTACCCGCTTCAAAGTGTAGGCCCTAGCCTACGGCAAAAAAAGTGCGATTTGGTACTTTTTCGACCCAAAAGGGAACGAAGCCGAATGTATGCATTGCAAAAATAATTTAAAACCCCCACAGGTCAGAACAACAAACATTGTTTCTAATTCCCTGTGCTTTGCACAATGCTAGGCCTAGGGCCTAGGCCCCGAGCCTACCTAGGCCTAGGCCCCTAGCCTACTTACGCCTAGGCCCTAGGCTAGCCTACCTAGGCCAACCTAGACCTAGGCCTAGTGCTAGGGGCTAGCCATTGAATTTTGCCAAGGCTAGCCTAGGGTAGACCTAGGGGTACTCTTTCGGTTGGTATGGACAGTTTTTTTTATGTGTAACTACAAAACCTTTAATGTCGCTATTTTAAATCTAAAGTACCTACAAAACTTTTAACGTCGCTATTTTAAATCTAAAGTACCTACTGATCAAAAACTATCCATACCAACCGAAAGAGTTCCGACCTAGGACCAAAGATCCTAATATTAATTAATAATATTAATATTAATAGCCATAATAAATAAAACTTAAAAACAACTAAATGTTTATTTTTATGTGTGCGCACTGTTTTGACAACTATTCGATATTCGACTTCGATATTCGACTTTTTTACTGTATACTATTCGATATTCGTATTCGAACTCAAAAATCACTATTCGCACACCCCTAATTGTTTCCTTTCGTTTTCGAATCCCAGTCACAATTAGTAGGGCAGCCTCTCTCGTTGCCACGGGTCTTGGTTCAAATCCAGGGTAAGACATGGTTCTTTTGTCGCCCAAGCACCAGAGTCTAGGAGGGAAGCCCCCTCACTGGTTGTGCTGTGTTGTGACTTTCCACCCTTCCTATCTCTAACCTTTTCTCTAGAATGAATGAAGAGGCACCCTTGCCCAGCAACAGCAGGAGGGGCAGCTTTTCTCTTGTTGCCAAGGGTCCTGGTTCAAATCCAGGGTAAGTCATGGATTTCTTGTCTCCCGAGCACCAGAGTTGGGGGGAAGCCCCCTTACTGTCTGTGCTGACTGTGTGCCCCAGTATGAATGGTGTGTGAAGTAACCTTGCTGATGATGACAACATGCTTGCAGAATTTACTTCTTGCGTGGCCCTACCACAGGTTTGGTTATGTGTTGTGAGTTTTGTTTGCATGTAGTTAGCTGATTTTTAGTGGCCACCATCCGCCTGATGAGTCCCAGAAGGACGAAACGCGTCGTGGATTAAGGTAACAAACAACTTTAAATTAGCTGCAGTTGTCATCAGCAGGTGAAAAGTTTTGTTGCCCCCAGCCCTTCAGGCTGGGTTTTATGTTCTCTATGCTTTTCCAACCTGTCAACCCTTCTCCAATCATACTAAACTAGCCGATTGGCCTTTTTCTATTTGTAACAGTCTTAAACTAAGGGTGACGACGATTAAAGGGGCAGCAGCTGTTTCTCAGCTGGCAACCAGGTGACGTCAATTGCCACTTAGTCTGTCTGGCACAGGCGGAGAGCAAGCACAGAGCCTGTGCATATCGCATCGTGTCACTCTCTTATCTCTCTCGCGACGCTGGGATGTTTTTATCGCCGTCACGTCAATCGGTCCTATTTACGAGATATTGATATTAACGTCACTAGAATTCTTGTTAGTCTCAAATTTAA
>JAMZAV010005791.1:0-45331 GCA_024449915.1 Sweltsa coloradensis
TTAAAAAAAAAAAAGGCAAAATTTTTTTTTTTTTTCCTTTTAATTTTTTTAAAACCCTTTTCGGTATTTTTTTTTTTTTTTTTTTTTTTCGTTTTTTTGTTTAAACCTTTATTTTTTAGAGACCGCTACAGAAAACTAGATGTCATCCTCTGCATTCGTGCAGTTCATAATATGGGTTAAATTATTTAATTATTTTTAAAAATTTTGCGTTCAAAAATTATGACTTGTATTTTTTATTTCCTGTCCTATTTTTTGGGGACAGCCTTTTTTTACTATTTTCTGCCACTGCTTCGGCAGTTCATAGTTTGGGTTTAAATTTTATTTAATTATTTTTTAAATTTATTAGCATTCCAAATTATACTTGTATTTTTATTTCGCTGTACCTATTATTTAGAGACCGCTACAGTCAACTAGATGTCATGCCATCTGCATTCGTGCAGTTCATAGATATGGGTTATTATTATTATTATTTTATTTTCAAATAGCCAAATACAGACATATATGACAATTTGATGGTGGAAGGGAAAAGGGCAGAGCCCCATTACACAAATGTGCCCTACCACCATTGTATTAGCTAGATTTACAATTAATTCTTAATAGTACTTTCTAGTTTCTAGACTATTTACATGACACGCTAACTATTATAACTATTATAACTGTACATCTTTGCCACAAAACACGACTCTATTTTATAGTCTATCTATAGACCAGTCCTACATCCTGCAATCACCATCATGCATAACAACTATACCATACATGATGATATCAACACAATACAGGACCCGTCCATTGATAAGCTATAATTATTATAGATAGATATTATACAAAACACAAATACGTATTACAACTAATTAATTAACTAATAATAATTTGAATTACATGTATATGTTATTATGATATCATTTTATTATTATACATTCTTTTTAACGTGATATTGTATTATATTCCTCGTATTGTCTATTTTATGACATGATGATTTACCAAATTGTACAACTAAAACAACACTGAGAGTGCTAGAAAATAAGATGAAATAAATTTAATAGATGCAAGTTGATACAATATTGTTAAAATTATTGTCTTTGATGTTATTAAGGAGAGCATTTTCAGTGAAAACAAAAAAAGTACTAACAAACTGTTGACACAACAAGTAAAGCAATGACCAATTAAGAGAGAAGCGAGATTAAACTATCATAGTTCGATGGTTTTTTAGGCGGACAATACTCTGATTTACATGCAGATTCATTGATTGGTTCAGGCTTACTAAAATTGTTTTGACCCACTTATGGGATTGATTAGTGTTACAGTTTGACTTGAAATTTGGTGGCAGAGAGTTTCAGAGCTTTACAGCCCGATTAAAATATCCCTTTTGGTATGCTGCCGTACGTGCATGGGGAGGAGTTACATAAACAAGTGTTTTTCGGAAAACAGATCTGTAAGACAGTTGAACGCGGTGAAATGGATTGATGTCAACTAGCCCACCTTAAAGATTTTGAAAAAGTATTACGTATATTTGTTTAAGTAGATTTCCAATGCTGTCAATACGACTTTTGTGTAGCCTGTCTTCTGCCCCATCACAACGACCTTTCTGAATAAATTTTTGTAGCCCGATTCTGCAGAGATTCTAACTTAGCCAAGTTGTTACCTGTTGTTGGATGCCACGCTGGAGCTGCCCATGTGAAAATTGGCCTTACCAACGTCAGGTACATGGAACGAGCTACACTTGGCCGACATCCTTGTAGGCTCCTGGAAACGAAGCCAAGCACTCTTGAAGCTTTTGCACGGACAGCTTCCACGTGCGTATTCCACTTCAAGTCTGCTGTGACTGTCAGACCCAGGAGCTTGATTTTTTTGCAACTAATTAACTCTTTCTTTTGAATAACATATTTACTGTCATAGGGTGATTTTGAGCGTGTTAGTGATATAACAGAGCTCTTAAGAGGGTTGAGGCTCTCTCATTCACTTCACACCACAGCTGAATGTTAGCAAGATCACTTTGTAGTATCGCAGCGTCCTCAGTGCTCGTTATCCCCTGAACAAGGTAGCAGTCATCTGCGTATTGTAATATGTCAGATTCTACACATTGTGGGAGATCTAGCATGTACATAACAAATAAAAACGGACCAAGTACCGAGCCTTGAGCACACAGAGCTAACATTAACATATGGAGAAGAGACGCCGTCATACACTACACTTTGGTTTCTGTTGAGCAAGAAAGACGAGACCCATGACAGGAGATTTCCCTTTACGTTATACAAGTTGGCTAACTTCAAGAGTAATCGCTTGTGTGGGACTCGGTCAAACGCTTTACTGAAGTCCAACGTGACAACATCTACCTGTTTACACTTACCACTGTCCAGTGAGAACTGCCACATGTCAATTGCTTGAGTTAGCATCGTAACACAGGACCGTTGGCGGATGAACCCATGTTGGTTACTATTAATATATTTTGACAGTTCAAAATGGCGAACAAGGTGATGAGCTACTATTCTTTCTAACGATTTGCAGACCACTGATGTAAGGGAGATCGGTCTATAGTTATTAATGTCTTCCCTCTCACCTGACTTGAAGGTCGGTACGACGTTGGCTGATTTCCATTGTTGTGGTACAGTTCCGGTAGCGAGAGATGTGTTATATATGCAAGCTAATGAGGGAGCAATTGACTTGGCGCACATCCGGAGAATGCGGCAAGGAATCTTGTCGGGACCACTTGCCGATCCGTCCCGTAGACGCTGGAGTACCCGGAGGAACTTCCTCATTCGATACATAGAATTAGTTTTAATTAATTAGCAGTTCCTAATTATGACTTGTATTTTTTATTCGCTGTCCTTTTATTTAGAGACCGCTCGTCAACTCAGCTATCATGCCATCTTCATAACAACGTGCAGGTCATAGATATGGGTAATATTAATTAGATTAATTAATTAATTAGCAGTTCTAATAGGACTTGTATTTGTTATTTCGCTGTACCTATATTAGAGATAGCCCTTGATACTTGATGTCATGCCATCTAGATTCGTGCAGTTCATAGATATGAGGTAATTATTTAAATTAGTTTTAATTAATTAGCAGTTATAATTATGAACTTGATATTTCTTATTTCGGTACTATTATTAGGATAGCCTTAGTTAACTAAGTCATTCCATCTGCATTCGTGCATGTTCAAGATATGGGTTAAATTATTTAATAGTTTAATTAATTACCAGTTGCTATTAATTATTGTATTTTATTTCGCGGTACCTCTATTTAGAGGACCGCTACAGTCAAACTAGATGTCATGCCATCTGAATTCGGCAGTTCATAGATATGGTGAATATTAATTTATTAATTTTAATTAATAGCAGTTCCAATTATGTACTTGTAATTCTTATTTCGCTGTACCCATTATTTAGAGATAGCTAGGGAACTAGAGGTCATCCATCATTATTCGTGCAGTTCATAGCTATGGGTTAAATTTTTTAATAAGTTTAATGAATTAGCAGAGCCTACATTATCACATGTAGTTTTATTTCGCTGGACTTTTATTTAGAGACGCTACAGCAACTAGATGTCATGCATCTGCCTTCGTGCAGATACATAGATATGGGTAAATTATTTAATTAGTTTTAAAATTCGCAGTCAATAATATGACTTGTATCTTTTTATTTCGCTTGTACCTATTATTTAAGACAGCACTGAGTTCTAGTTTTTCATGCCATCGCATTCGGTGCAGTTCATAGATATGGTTAAAGTATTTAAGTTAGTTTTAATTATTAGCAGTCCATAATTACGACATTGTATTTTTATTTCGCTGTACCTATTATTTAGAGATAGCCTTAGTTAACTAGATGTCATACCATCTGCATCGTGCAGTGTCATAGAATGGGTTAAATATTAATTCGTTATTTAATAATTAGCAGTTCATAATTATGATAGTATTTTTTCATTCGCTGTTACTATTATTTCGAGACAGCCTTAGTTTACTAGTTTTCATGACCATCTGCATTCGTGCCAGTTATATAGATATGGGGTTAAATTATTAATTAGTTTTAATTAATAGCAGTTCTAATTATGACTTGTATTTTTATTTGCTGTACATATTATTTAGAGAAGCCCTTGAATAACCACCTGATGTCAATGCCATCTGCATTTGTCAGTTCATAGATAGGTAAAATTATGTAATTAGTTTTAATTAAAAGCAGTTTCTAATTATGACTTGTATGTTTTATTTCCGCTGCTTACCTATTATTTAGATCTAGCCTTAGTTAACTATATGTCTTCCATCTGCATTCGCTGCAGTTCATAGATATGGGTAAAATTATTTAATTAGTTTTATATAATGTACCAGTTCCTAATTATGACTTGTATTTTATTTCGCTGTACCTATTATTTAGAGACCGATTTACAGTAACTAGATGTCATGCCATCTGCAGTCGTGCACGTTCATAGATACTGGTTAATATGAATTATTAATTTTAATTAATTAGCAGTTCATAATTAGCTTGTATTTTTTTTTCGCTGTACCTATATTTAGAGAAAGCCTTAGTTAACAGATGTCATACCATCAGTTATTAGTGAAGTTCATAGATATGGGGTTAAATTTTTATACGTTTTAATTAATTAGAGTATTTATTATCACTTGATTTTTATTTCGCTGGACCGTTTATTTAGAGGGACCGCTACAGTCAACAGAGTCATGCCATCTGCATTCGTGCAGGTTCATAGTATGGTGTTAAATTATTAATTAGTTAATAATTTACAGTTCATAATTATGACGTGTATTTTTTATTTCGCTGTAACTATATATTGGGACAGCCCTTAGTTTACTAGTTTTCATGCCATCTGCATTCGTGCAGTGTCATAAGAGATGGGTTAAATAGTTAATTAGTTTTAATTTTAGCAGTCCTAATGACGTTGTAGTTTTTATTTCGCGACCTATTATTTAGAGATAGCCTGTAGTTTAACTAGATGTCATACCATCTGCATTCTTGCCGTTCATAGATATGGTTAAATTATTTAATTAGTTTTCTTAATTAGCAGTTCAAATTAGACTTGTATTTTATGTCGCTGTAACCTATATTAGAGACAGCCTTAGTACTAGTTTTCATGCCACTGCATTCGTGCAGTTTCATAATATGGGTTAATATTTAATTAGTTTAATTGATTAGGCCGTTCTAATTATGACTTGTATTTTTTATTTCGCTGCTACCTATTATTTTAGAGATAGCCTTATTTAAACGAGATGTATAACATCTGCATCGATGCAGTTCATAGGCTAGGGGAAATTATTTAATTAGTTAATTAATAGCAGTTTCCTAATATGACTTGTATTTTGATTTCGCTGTACCTTTTATTAGAGACCGCTACAGTCAACTAGAATCCTGCCATCGTTCATCGTGCAGTTCATCAGATATGGTAATATTATTTTTTATTAATTTTAATTAATTAGCAGTTCCTAATATGACTGTCTTTTTTATTTCGCCGCTACTATTATTAGAGATTAGCCCTTGATAATTGATGTCATGCCTCTGCATTGTGCAGTTCATAGATATGGGTAAAATTATTTAATTAGTTGTAAGTTAATTAGCAGTTCTAAATTAGGACTTTGTATTTTTTTATTTCGCTGTTACCTATTTATTTAGAGATCGCTTAGTTAAACATATATTCATTCCATCTGCATTGTGCAGTTCATCAGTATGGAGTTAAATATTTAATAGTTTTAATTAATTCGCAGTGACTAATGTATGACTTGTATTTTATTTCGCTGTACCGATTATTAGAAGACCGCTCAGTTAACTTGATGTCATTCCACTTGCATCGTGCAGTTCATAGATATGGTTAATATTAATTTATTAATTTTAATTAATTAGCAGTTCCTACTTGATGACTTGTATTTTTTATCCGCTGTGTACCTATATTTAGAGATATGCTTAGTAACAGATGTCATGCCATCCGAATTCGTGCAGTTCAAAAGATATGGTAATATTAATAATTAATTTTAATAATTAGCAGGTCTAATGATGATTTGTATTTTTATTCGCGTATCCTATTGTTAGAGGAACGCTACAGTTTACTAGATGTCATCATCTGCATCGTGCAGTCATAGATATGGGTGCTAATTAATTAATTAGTTTAATAATTTAGCAGTTCATAATTATGACTGTATTGTTATTTCGCTGTACCTTTTATTTAGAGACAGCCTTAGTTTACTAGTTTTCATGCCATCATGCCTTCGTGCAGTTCATAGATATGGTGTAAATTCTTAAGTAGGTTTTAATTAATTAGCAGTTACTATTCTGACTTGTATTTTTTATTTCGCGTACCTTTTATTTAGAGGACCGATACAGTTCAACTAGACTTATAAGCCTCTTCATTCGTGCAGTTCATAGAGAATGGTTAAATTAATTTATAGATTTTAATTAATAGGCAGTTCCTAATTAGACTTGTATTTTTTTCGTGTACCATTATTAGAGATAGCCCTTGATAACTTGATGTCATGCCATCTGCATTCGTGCAGTTCATAGATATGTGTAAAATTATTTAATTAGTTTAATTAATCTAGCAGTTTCTAATTAGGACTTGTATTTTTATTCCGCTGTACTATTATGTAGAGGATAGCCTAGTAACTATATGTCACTTCAATCTTGCATTCGGGCAGTTCATAGATATGGGGTTAAGTATTTAATTAGTTTTAATAATACCAGTTGCTAATTAGACTGGTATTTTTTATTTCGCTTGTACCTATATTTAAGAGACGCTACAGTCAATAGATGTCATGCCATCTGCATTCGTGCAGTTCCATAGATAGGGTGAATATTAATTTACATACATTTACTAATAGCAGTTCTAATTATGATCTTTGGATTCGTATTTCGCTGTACTATTATTTAGAGATATCCTTAGTTAACAGATGTCATTACCATCATTATGCGTGCAGTCATTAGAATGGGGTTAAATTTTTAAGAGTTTTAATTAATTAAAGCGATCCTAATTATCACTGTATTTTTATTTCGCTGCTACCTATTATTTAGAGACCGCTACAGTCAACTAGATGGTCAAGCCATCGGCAATTCGTGCAGTTCATAGATGGGTTAAATTATTTAATTAGTTTTAAAATTTAGCAGTTCATATTAGGGACTTTGTATTTTTATTTCGCGGTACCTTATTTATTAGAGACAGCCTAGTTTACTAGTTTTCATGCCATCTGAATTCGTGCAGTTCATAGATATGGGTTTAAAGTATTTAATTAGTTTTAATTTATAGCAGTTCCTAATTATGACTGTATTTATTCGATGACTTATTATTAGAGATAGCCTAGTTAACTAGAGTATACCATCTGCATCTCGTGCAGTTCATAGATAGGGTTAAATTATTTAAGTAGTTTAAACTTAGCAGTCATAAATTATGACTTGTATTTTTATTTCGCGTACATATATTTAGAGATAGCCTCGTAACTAGATGTCATACCATCTGCATTGTGCAGTCTAGAGATGGGTTAAAATTATTATTAGTTTTAATAATAGCAGTATCCTAATTATGACTTGTTTTTTTATTTCGATGTACTTTATTTAAGAGACAGCTAATAGTCAACTAGATATATGCATTTTCATTCGTGCAGTTATAGAGTATGGTTAATATTAATTTATTAAATTTAATTAATTAGCAGCATAATTATGACTTGTATTTTTTATTTCGCTGTACCTATTATTTAGAGATTAGCCCTTGATAACTTGATGTCAGCCATCTGCATTCGTGCAGTCAATACATTGGTAAAATGATTTAATAGTTTTAATTATTAGCAGTTTTAATTTGACTTGTATTTTTTTATTTCGCGTACCTTTATTTAGAGATAGCCTTAGTTTTAAAAAAAAAAACAAAAAAACCGTTATATGGCATTCCATCTGCATTCGTGCGTATAGATATGGGTTTAAATTATATGCATTAGTTTTAATAATTACCAGTTTTATTGACTTGTATTTTCTTTTTCTGTACCTATTGTTAGAGACCGCCTACAGTTTACTAGAATGTCATGCCATCTGCATTCGTGCAGTTCATAGATAAGGGTAAAATATTTAATTAGTTTTTAAAATTAGCAGTCCTACTTATGACTGTATTTTTTATTTCGCTGTACCTAAATTCTTAGAGACTGATTACAGTCAACTAGATGTTCACTGCCATCTGCATTCGTGCAGTTCATAGATATGGGTTAAATTATTTAAATTCGTTTAATAATTTAAGCAGTCATAATTATGACTTGTATTTTTATTCGCTTGTACCTATTATTTAGAGACAGCCTTAGTTTACTAGTTTTATGCCATCGCATTCGTGCAGTCATGATATGGGTTTAAATTATTTAATTAGTTTTAATTATTAGCCGTTCCTTAATTATGGACTTGTAATTTTTTATTTCGCTGTACCTATTATTTAGAGTAGCCTAGTAAAACTATATGTCATTACATCTGCATTCGGCAGTTCATAGATATGGGTCTAATTATTTAATAGTTTTAATTAAATTACAGTTACTATTAGGACTTGTATTTTTATTCGCGTACCTATGTTAGGACCGCTACAGTTTTAATAGATGTCAGCCCATCTGCATTCGGCAGTTCATAGATATGGGTAATATAATTTATTATTTTAATTCATTAGCAGTTCCTAATTATGACGTGTATTTCTGATTTCGCTGTACCTATTTATCTTAGAGATAGCCTTAGTAAACTAGATGTCATACAGCATTATTCGTGGCAGTTAATAGATATGGTTAAAATTTTTAATAAGTTTTAATTAAGTAGCAGATCCTAATTATCACTTGTTATTTTTATTAGCTGTACACTGTAATTTATGAGGCGGTTACAGTCAATAGATGTCATGCAATCTGCCTTCGTGCCAGTTCATAGATTGGGTAAATTATGTGAATAGTTTAATAATTTAGCAGTTAAATTTTGACTTGTATTTTTATTTCGCTGCTACCTATTATTTTAGAGACAGCTTAGTGACCTAGTTCAATGCCATATGCAATTTTTTTTTTTTTTTTTTTTTCCCCCCCTGCAGTGCATAGATATGGGTTAAATTATTTAATTAGTTTTAATTATTAGCAGTTCCTAAATTATGACTTGTATTTTTTTATTTCGATGTACCTATTATTTAGAGATGCCTTGTTAACTTAGATGTCCATACCATCTTGCATTCGTTGGCAGTCATAGATATGGCGTTAAATATCGGTAACTTAGTTATAATTAATTAGCAGTTCCTCATTATGACTTGTATTTTTTATTTCGCTGTACCTTATATTAGAGACGCTACAGTCAACTAGATATCATGCCATCTTCATTAGTGCCAGTTCATAGAATATGTTAATATTAATTATAATTAATTAATTTAGCAGTTTCTAATTATGACTTGTAAACTTTATTTCGCGGTTACCTATTATTTAGTGATAAGCCTGATAACTTGATGTCATGCCATCGCATTCGTGCAGTTCATAGAGATGGGTAAAATTATTAATTAGTTTTAATTAATTAGCAGTTCCTAATTATGATTGTATTTTTTATTCGCGTACTATTATATTTAAGAGACCGCTCAGTTAACCTTGTGTCATGCATTGCATTCGTGCAGTTTCATAGATATGGGTAATATTAATTTTTAATTTAATTAATAAGCAGTCCTAATTATGACTTGTATTTTTTATTTCGACGTACCTATATTTAGAGATAGCCTTAGTTAACTAGATGGCATGCCATCTGCATTCGTGCAGTCATAGATATTGGTTAAGATAATAATTAATTTTAATAATTAGCAGTTCCTAATTAGATTTGTATTTTTTTTCTATTTCGCTGTACTATGGTTTAGAAGACCGCGTACAGTTTACTAGTATGTGTCCATGCCATCTGCATTCGTGAGCTTCATAGAATGGGTAAAATTATTTGAATAGTTTTAATTAATTGCAGTTCTAATTATGACTTGTATTTTTATTTCGCTTGTACCTATATTAAAGAGACAGCCTTAGTTAAACTAGATGTCCATACCATCTGCATTCGTGCAAGTACATAGATATGGGTTAAATATTTAATTAGTTGAATTAATTAGAGTTTTCCTAATATGACTGTATTTTTATTTCGCTGTACGCTTTATTAGAGGGGGACGCTACAGTCAACTAGATATCATGCCATCTTCATTCGTGCAGTTCATAGATATGGTTAATATTAATTTATTAATTTTAATTAATTAGCAATTCCTAATTATGATGTATTTTTTATTTCGCGGTACCTTATTTAGAGATAGCCCTTGATAACTGATGTAATGCATCGCATATAGTGCAGTTCCGTAGATTATGGGTAAAATTATTAATTAGTTTAATTAATTAGCAGTTTCTAATAATGACTTGTATTTTTATTTCGCTGTACCTATTATTAGAGATAGCACTTACGTTAAACTATATGTCATCCATCTGCATTCGTGCCAGTCATAGATATGGGTTAAATTATTTAATGAGTTTTAATAATTAGCAGTTCCTAATTATGCTGTAGGTTTTTATTTCGCTGTACCTATTATTAGCGACCGCTACAGTCAACTAGATGTCATCGCCTCTGCATTAGCGCAGTTCATAGATATGGGTTAATTAGGTAATAGTTTTAATTAATTACAGTGTAATTCTGACTGGTATTTTTTATCGCTGTACAATATTTAGAGACCGCTACAGGCAACTAGATTATCGTGCCATCTGCATTCGTGCAGTTCCTTGATATGGTTAATATTAAATTATAATGTGCAAATTAATGAGCAGTCCTAATTATGATAGTATTTCGTATTCCGCGATACCTATTATTTAGAGATAGGCCTTAGTTACTAGATGTTCATACCATCATATTCGAGCAGTTCATAGATATGGGTAAAAAATTTTTAATAAGTTTTAATTAATTAGCAGTTCCTAATTATGACTTGTATTTTTTATTTCGAATGTACCTTTTATGTTAGTAGACGCTACAGTCAACAAAAATAGATATCATGCATCTTTTCTGCAGTCAGTAGGATATGGTTAATATTAATTTATTATTTTAATGAATTAGCAGTTCTAATTTATGACTTGTATTTTTTATTCGCTGTACCTATTATTAGAGACCGCTACAGTCAACTAGAATGTTCAGGCCATCTGCATTCGTGCAGGTCATAGATATGGGTTAAATATTTAATTAGTTCTAATTTAATTAGCAGTTCCTAATATGACTTGTATTTTTTATTTCGCTGTTCCGATTTATTTAGAGACAGCCTAGTTAAAACTAGTTTTCATGCCATCTGCATTAGGGCAGTTTATAAGGGTTAAATTATTTAATTAGTTTTAATTAATTAGCAGCTTCCTAATTATGATTGTATTTTTTATTCGCGTACCTATTATTTAGAGACTGCTACAGTAACTAGATGTCATGCCCTCTGCATCGTGCAGTTCATAGGATATGGTTTAAAATTGATTTAATTTAGTTTGAATAATTTACAGTTCATAATTATGACTTGTATTTTTATTTCGCTGTACCATTATTAGAGACAGCCTTAGGGGTACTAGTTTTTATGCATCTGCATTCGTGCAGTTAATAGCTATGGTTAGATTTTTAATTAGTTTTAATTTATTAAGCAGTTCAATAAATTATGACTGTATTTTTTTCTTGTGGTATTCGCTGTACCTATTATTTAGAGATAGCCTTAGTAACTTTAGTCATTCCATCTGCATTCGTGCCGTGTATAGATCTGGGTTTAATTATTTAATAGGTTTAATAATACCAGTTCCTAATTAGGACTTGTATTTTTTATTTCGCGTACCCTATTGTTTAGAGAACGCTACAGTTTACTAGAGGTCATCCATTGCATTCCGGGCAGTTCAAGATATGGGTTAATATTTAATTGTATTAATTGTTAATTAATTGCAGTCCTCAGTATGACTTGTATCTATTTCGCTGTACCTATTATTTAGAGACAGCCTTAGTTAACTAGATGTCGTTACCATCATTATTCGTGCAGATCATCAGATATGGGTTATATTTTTAATAAGTTTTAATAATTAGCAGCTCCTAATGTATCATTGTATTTTTATTTCGCTGTACCTTTAGTAGAGACCCCTACAGTCAACTAAGAGTCATGCCATCTTGCATTCGTGCAGTGTCATTAGAGATGGTTTAAAAATATTTCAAAGTAGTGTTAATAATTTAGCAGTTTCATAAATTATGACTTGTATTTGTTATTTCGCTGTACCTATTATTTAGAGATAGCCCTTGAAACTTGATGTCATGCATTGCATTCGTGCAGGTCATAGATATGGTAAAATTATTAATTAGTTTAATAATTAGCAGGTTTCTAATTATGACTTGTATTTTTTATTTCCGCGTGTACTATATTTCGAGATAGCTATAGTTAACTATAGTCATTCCATCTGCATTCAGATGCAGTGCATAGATATGGGTTAAATATTTAATTAGTTTAATTAATTAGCAGTTTCCTAATTGACTGTATTTTTTATTTCTCTCGTACCTATTATTTAGAGGACCGCTACAGTTAACTTGATGTCATGCCATTTGCATTCGTTGCAGTTCATAGATATGGTTAATATTATTTATTAATTTTAATTTAATTAGGCAGTCCTAATTATGATTGTATTTTTATTTCGCTGTACCTATTGTTAGAGACCGCTACAAGTCCAACTAGATGTTCATTGCCATCGCATTCGTGCAGTTCAAATATGGTTAAATTATTTAATTTAGTTTTAAAATTTAGCAGTTCCATAAATTATGACTGGTATTTTTTATTTCGCTGTAACCTATTATTAGAGGACAGCCTTAGTTTACTAGTTTTCATGCCATTGCATTCGCTGCAGTTCATAAAGATATGGGTTAAATGATTTTAATTAGTTGTTAAATTTATTAGCAGTTCATAATTATGACTTGTATTTTTTATTTCGCTGCTACCTATGATTTAGAGATAGCATAGTTAACTATATGTCATACCATATGCATTCGGCAGTCATAGATATGGGTGAAATTATTTAAATAGTTTAATTAATTAGCAGTTCCTAATTATGACTGTATTTTTATTTCGCTTCCCCCCCCCGCCCCCGACGCTTTATTAGAGACCGCCTACAGTCAACTAGTATATCATGCCATCTCATTCGGCAGTTATAGATATGGTTTAATATAGTTCCTAATTTAATTAATTAGCAGTAAAACAAAAAAAAAATCCTAATTCAGACTTGTATTTTATTTTGCTGTACCTATTATTTAGAGATAGCCTTGATAACTTGATGTCATGCCAGTACTGCATTCGTGCAGTTCATAATATGGGTAAAATTATGTAATAGGTTTAATTAATTAGCAGTTTCTAATTATGACTTGTATTTTTATGTCGCTGTACCTATTATTTAGAGATAGCCTAGTTAAATATATGTCATTCCAATCTGCATTCGTGCAGTTCATAGATATGGGTTAAATTATTTAATTAGTTTTAATTAATACCAGTTACTAATTATGACTTGTATTTTTATTTGGCTGTTTTTTTTTTTTTTTTTTTATACCTATTGTTAGAGACCGCTCAGTTACTAGATGTCATGCATCTGCATCGTGCAGTTCATAGATATGGGTAAAAATTATGTAATTAGTTTTAATTAATTAGCAGTTTCTAATTATGATTGTATTTTTTATTTCGCTGTACTCTAGATTTAGAGACCGTACAGTCACTAGATGTCATGCCATCTGCATCGGCAGTTCATAGATATGGTTAATATTAATTTATAATTTTAAATTATAGCAGTTCCTATATGACTTGGTATGTCATTTCGCTGTACCTATTATTGAGAGATAGCCTTAGTGACTAGATGTCATACATCAGTCCGTGCAGTTCATAGATATGGGTTAAATTTTTTAATCAGTCAATTAATAGCAGTTCTAATTAGACTTGTATTTTGTTATTCGCTGTACCTTTATTAGAGACGATACAGGCAAACTAGATATATCCATCTTCATTCGGGCATTCATAGATATGGTTAATATTAATTTATTAATTTTTAATTAATTAGCAGTTTTCCTAATTTACGACTTGTTATTTTTATTCGCTGTACTCGATTATTTAGAGACCGATTACAGTCAACTAGATGTCATGCCATCTGCATGCGGGCAGTTCATAGATATGGGTAAATTATTTTAATAGTTTTAATTAATTAGCAGTTCTAAATTATGACTTGTATTTTTTATTTCGCTGTTCCTATTATTTAGAGACCGTACAGTTAACTTGATTCATGCCATCTGCTTTCGTGCAGTCATATATATGGTTAATATAATTATAATTTTAATTAATCGCAGTTCCTAATTATGACTTGTATTTTTGATTTCGCTGTATCTATTATTTAGAGACAGCCTCAGTTAACTAGATGTCATGCCATCTGCATTCGTGCAGTTCATAGATATAGGTACAATTAAAAAATTAATTTTAATTACTTCGCAGTTCCTTCTTAGACTGGTATTTTATTTCGCTGTACCTATTAATTAGAGACGCTACGTTAAACTAGATGTCATGCCATCTGCATTCGTGCAGTCATAGATATAGGTTACAATTAAAAAAATCATTTTAAATAATTAGCAGTTTGTTTTTCCTAATTATGACTTGAATTTTTAATGTTCGCTGTAATAGTTATTTGGAGACAGCCATTTAACTAGTTTTCATGCATCTGCATTCGTGCAGTCAAAGATAGAGGTACACTTAAAAAAATATTTTGAATTAAAAGCAGTTCCAATATGACTTGTATTTTTTATTCGCTGTAACTATTATGGAGACAGCCTCAGTTAAAAGTTTTCATTACCATCTGATTGTGCCGTTCATTAGATATAGTACCATCCTTAAACAAATTAATTTTTAATTTAATTGAGCAGTTCCTATATGATTGTATTTTTTTATTCGCTGTCCTTTTTTTTGGAGACAGCCTCAGTTAACTAGTTTTCAGCCATCTGCATGCGTGCAGTTAATAGATATGGTGTTAACATTATTAATAGTTTTAATTAATGTAGCAATTCTAATTATGACTTGTTTTTTTATTTCGCTGTACCTATATTTAGAGACCGCTACAGTCAACTAGATTCATGGCCATCTGAAGTCGTGCAGTTCATAGGATATGGGTAAAATTTTTAATTAGTTTTATTAATAGCAGTTCCTAATTATGACTTGTATTTTTATTTCGCTGTACCTATTAGTAGAGGACAGCTCAGTTAACTAGAATCATTGACATCTTCATTCGGCAGTTTCATAGAGAGGTTAAATATTAATTTATTAATTTTATTAATTAGCAGTCCTAATTATGATTGTATGTTTTATTCGCTGTACCTATTATTTTAGGAGATAGCCCTGAAACTGATGTCATGCATATGCATTCGTGCAGTTCATAGATATGGGTAAAAATTATTTAATTAGTTTTAATAATAGCAGTTTCTAATTATGACTGTATTTTGTATTCGCTGTACCTTTATTAGAGTAGCCTTAGTTAACATATGTCATTACATCTTGCATTCGTGCAGTTCATAGATAGGGTTATAATTATATAATTAGGTTTAATTAATTACCAGGTCCTAATTATGGACTGTATTTTTTATTTCGCCTGTACCTATTGTTTAGAGGACGCTACAGTTTACTAGATGTCATGCCATCGATTCGTTGCAGTTCCATAGATATGTGTAAAAAAATTTAATTAGTTAATTAATTTAGAGTTCCCTAATATGACTTGTATTTTTTATTCGCGTTCCTCTTATTAGAGGACAGCCTAGGTTAACTAGTTCATGCCATCTGCATTCGTGCAGTTTATAGGATATGGGTTAAATTATGTTAATTAGGTTTTCCATTAATTAGCAGTCCTAATTATGACTTTAGTTTTTATTTTAGCTGTACCCTATTATTTAGAGACCGCTTACAGTTAATTGAGTCAGGCCATCTTGCATTGGTGCAGTTCATAGATATGGTTAATATTAATTTATTATTTTAATTTAATTAGAAGTTTCCTAATTATGATGTATTTTTATTCATCGCGACCTATATTTAGAGCTAGCCTTAGTTAACTAGATGTCATGCCATCTGCATTGTGCAGTTCATAGATATTGGTACAATTAAATTAATAATTTTAATTAATAGCAGTTCATAAGTGTGACTTGGTATTTTGATTTCGCGGGATGTATATAGAGACTGCTACAATCAACTAGATGTCTGCCATCTGCATTCGGCAGTTCATTGATATGGGTAAATTGTTATTAATATAATTTTAATGAATTATTTCAGTTCTATTATTGACTTGTATTTTTATTCGCTCTACCAGTATTTGAGAACAGCCTCTGATTAAAAAACTAGGATGTCATGCATCTGCATTCGTGCAGTTATGATATAGGACAATAAAAAAATTAATTTTAATTAATAGCAGTTCCTTATTATGAACTTGTATTTTTATTCGGCTGTACATATTATTTAGAGAACCGCTACAGTTAACTAGATGTCAGCCATCTGCATTCGTGCAGTCATAGATAAGGTACAATTAAAAAAATAATTTTAAATGATAGCAGTTCTAATTATGACTTTGAATTTTAATGTGCTGTACCATTCATTGGAGACAGCCTCAGTTAACTAGTGTTCATGCCATCTGTATTCGTGCAGTTAATAGTATAGGTACAATAAAAAATTAATTTAATTAATTAGCAGTTCCTAATTATGACTTGTATGTTTTATTTCGCTGGACCTATTATTTCAGAGACAGCTTCAGTTAACTAGATGTATGCATCTGAATGCGTGCAGTTCATAGATATTGGGTAAATTATAATTAGTTGTAAATATTAGAACTTATAATTCTAGACTTGTAATTTGTTCTTTCGCTGTTTAACAGCGAAATGATGAAAGTAATAAAATGATAAAAAATAACAGTGTTACTTTTAACATCGATTAAAAGCCCTTTGCTATTATTAAGATACAGCCATAATTTGAAGATGTAGGGCCCCTGATGTGGTCTGCAATGCATGCAAATTCCATGTTTATTGCATGTGAGTTAATTTATTTAGAGAATTTACGTGAAATTAATTAATTTTGCAATACTAATTATTGCTTAATATTCGTAATTTCTTCACTCGAATTTTAACAATTCCTATTATTTTTTTTTAATTATCCCTCATAGCCATACTAAAAATATTTGTATCTGTATCGTGCCTTAGTTAAGTTTATTTAAATAAATAGTTTATTTCGTTATTTACTCTCAGTTTTTCGTGGACTTTCTATTTTGGTCCAAAATTATGTTCTAATAACTCATATAAAGCATGCCCGGCATACCACAAACACGCAACACTGTAATTAGAACTTTTACAGTTTGGGGATTTTTTCCCATGGTTGGATCCCTGCGTAGCGGTGCATTTGGAATGTGTCCGCGACTGAGGATGCGCCTGCTAACTTCAACGTGGTGGCAGTTTGACTTCGTACGAGTGGTAGGTCTACGACGATGGATGATGATTCTGGCAAACTCTTTGAAGCTATTTTACAGCGAGATAATTTGAATCTACCTGTAATCGAAGACGACGCATACACATTCATTTTTACACATGGCTAGTTTTGTAAACTTATATGTTAGGCTGTAGCTAGTTCGTGTAGGCCTAGGTCTAGGCGCTAGGTACCCTAGCCTATTTAGTTTTGGAAATATATACGAGGGTAGGCCCTAGGCCTAGCTAGCATGGCATGTCCAGGGATTGGATACACAAAGGCATGTCTTCATGTGCTCCATGCTTATAGCTAGGCCCAAAGACCAGGCCTATCTTTTACTTTATGCCTTTATAGGGCCAGACCGGTAGGCCCCTACCGGTACCTAGGCCTAGCTAATTACCTACTTAATTTGTGGTCTAGGTCTAGGCCTGGCCTAGCCTAGGCCTATGCTTCGCAAGGGATTTACGGGTTTTAATGAAAAGCCTACAGCCCTAGGCTTAAGAAATCATTTTAAACATAACCAACAAAATTAAATAATTCTATAAATAGAAACATTTAGGCCTAAAGGGATGTGTAGAGCCTAGGCCTAGGCTGCTTAAAGCTAATGAGCCTAAACATAACCTACCTAGGCTAGGCCTAGAACTAAATTAGCCTAGGCCTAGGCCTAGCCTACTCAATAGTGAGGGGATTAGAAGAGCTTCTTGGCTTAGTGCTGTAGGCCTAGGCCCCGACCAGCTGACTACGAGGGACGAGTCATATTTTTTATTGATAACCTTTCAAAATTAATTAGACCTAGCCTACGTTCATGTTTTAAGCCTAGCCTAGGCCTACTTGCCCACTACATTCACCAAATCCTAGGCCTAGGGCTGTGCCAACTCAGTGTCAGTATTGTATCTCTCTACTATTGACTATTATAGTCGGTGGTAGGTTTCTTAATCCTTCCTTCCTTCTTAGCATCCATCGTTTCATTTATCATATTTCCCTATTTCTTGTTTACTTCCCATCTCTCTTCTTGCCTTATTTCCATTCTTCCATTTTTCCTTTGATTTGCATCTTCCGTCCGTGTGAACTTCATCACACACTCATTGGCGAGCCCTTTCCTCTTACTTATTTAGACCGGGTGAGCCTTAGGCATAGCCTAGTTTTAAAGACTTTTTAAAACCTTTGATATCCTTTTCACCCACTACCCCCTCTTTCAGGCCATTCCATTCCACCACCGTTCTGGCCAAGAACGAGTTCCTCCCTACGTCAGTAGCCCATGTCCCTCTCTCATATTTCCACTTATGATCCCCTCTTGCTAGATAATTAGCCTTCCTTAGAAGGCTGTTCATCTCCCCCCATCCTTCGTGATCTCTAGTCACTCTATACATTTTCCCTAGTCTGTCCATCCTTCGTCTGTCCTCTAGCTCTTCCCATCCTAGATCTCTTACCATACTGGAGACACAATCATACTTCTTTACTCTTATACGTAATATCGTAGCCTATATATTAGTCACTCAACGCTAATACCCTATGCTGTCTTGGGGAGGTATGCGTTACTTTTTCAGGAACTTTTGTGGGAACGCGTTCCTTTTCTTAGATCAGGAACTTGTAACGTAAAAGTTTCTATTTCGTGGGAACTTGGAACGAATTCACTGAATAATGTTCATTGTTTTGTTATTCCCTTAAAAGAAAACCATAGGGTATGTTGATATAAAGACCCTGTGATATTTTGTTCGTGGTAGATGGTCCCTGCCCTAGAATATTTAGTTCCCCCCACCAAACATGAAAGGGGGGGTGAACTAAATATCTCATGGCAGGGTATGCAATGCATATACATCCACGCCCCCACCCTCGACAAGGGGGGGAAGTAACATTCCAATGCATTCCTCAATATTGCCCTGGGTCTTCCTTTCACCTCTACCCTAGGTCCTCCTCAGGTCTTAGGTGTCTTGAGAATTACCTGCAAGGATAATCCTAGGGAGTACCCCCTATGCATCCTGTAATCTGCTCTTAGTGTCTCACTGATATGATGAGAAAGGTCACTCCTGAAGAGTACCTCTCCTCCCATAGGCCTAACATTCTCACAATGAGTGCCGTTCCACTAGACCTGCGTTAGGCCTATAATGATTTTACCACAAAATACAATAAGCAAAATTTCATTTCAGATTCCAGTATTCTTATGGTCCCGCTTAATATGGTCAACATCAATGGTGAACCGACTACAGTTAAGGGGTATAACGAAGGTACAAACGAAGAGTATTCCATATTGTTGAAATTTTGTCAAACACTAATTCCCGATCCACCTGTAACAATCGAAAATAAAGAAAATGAAATTGAGCAGGCAAGTCAAGGTGATGCACATTGGGGCGAACAAGCGACCAAACTTCTCATTGCACTGTATCCAGAATACAGACAGAAGGTCAAGGAGAGGTCTATTAAAACATATGATAAAATGTGGCTTCCTCTAACTGAAGAAATAAACAAGATGGGCTATTTTTACTCAGAAGCACAGTGTAAAAATAAATGGAAAACGTTAGAAAGAGCGTTTAAAAAGAAAGTTGATAACAATAAAGGATCGGGAAGGGGTAGAAAGGAATGTGCCTACCAAAAGTAAGTTGTGCAGGGTTTACATTTTTGTATTGTGAGCATTGAGAGCAAAGTGAAAGGAAGAGCGGCAAATTATCCTCAGAGGACGCTTGGGTTCACTACAGTCCAGACGAATAAAATTTGTTTTTTCTCCCATCTGACCATGGCCACCTTCATGGCCGGATTGCTGAACCAACATTATACTGTGTCATTATTCAACTAGCACTTGCCACTAGTCATACAATGCTGATGGCAAGTGGAGTCAGTAGGCTTTATTGCTGAATATTGACAGTGTCTGTGATCCCTTGTTTAATTTTTTTTTGTCTAAAAAAAAGCCTGATAAACTTTTTTGTATTTTTAGCAACAAATGTGTAATAATTGCAATTGCTAACCGATTATCTTATACATTTGAATTGTAATGCTTATTGCAACTGTTGACAAGCCATTATTATATTTCCTTTGTAAGTGAGATCATTAATCGATTAATAGAAAAGTAGGTGTTCAGTGAACTTTTCTTTGCCCTCACTTTGGCAACACTAAAGAATTGTAAACCCATCATTCGGTTAACTTGATTTAAGATTATATTTCCTGTAATCGAACATGTAAGGTTTACCGTTGACAATATTTTATTCATTTTTTTCCAGTGAATTGAAGGAAATATTTATAAAAAGATCGAATGTTTTTCCCGAGGCTGTAATGGGAACAGGGCCCCCAAAAACAAAGAAGGAAATGGTGGCATCAGTTACATCTACAGCTGTGTGTGCTACAGCTGAAAGGTATGATACTTGTTTATGATGTGTTACCCTACCTAAATTTAAATTATATATTTATTTTCATTAGTCCACTTTAATTTTAATTTTTTATTGTTTTATATAGTATTAGCCTACATGAATCAAGTCATATTTAAAACTGAATGTTTAAACCGATTGTAATGCAATTGCTATGACTTAAGTCATTTCAAATCTGTTATTGGAATTGAAAATATTACATTATCATTGGTTGAGCAAAGCGAAGACTTCAATTTGACTTTGTGTTTTTTTGTTTGTTTTTTAATTACGTTACCCCAAGAAAAATAGCTTGGGTGTTTTGTTTTTAATAGTTTTTTTGTCTGTCTGTTCGCTCTCTACCGGGCAAACGGCATAGGCGATCTTGATGAAAATTGGAGGGGACCTTCGAAATCTCTGAACTCAGAGCTGTATTGTTTTTGGGTACAATCGAAGAAATATTTCTCATAAATATCGTACTTTTACGATTTTTAGTGCGATATTTTCGTGATATTTGACAAACGGCTACTCCGATATTGATGACAACTTTATAGGAAAGTTTAAAATCACTGAAATCATATATTTTATGATTTTAGAGACATTTGAAAAAATATTTCTTATAGAAATCGTACTTAAACGATTTTTTCTCCGGTTGTTAATTTACAATATTTTCGTGATATTTCGGCCGATTTTGACCAAACGGGTGGGGCTACAACGTTCATATTTTACATTGACATAAAGAATGTGGTGATGTAGTGCTTCTTGAAAGAAAAAGTTGAAAAGGTTGGTCAAAATTTATAGAAATAAAGGTTTTAATCTTAGCCTTTTAGAGGTGTATAATGAACAAGTAATATCAAGTTACTATAGAAAAAGTAAGCAGATTCCACATAAAAACGTAATCATTGGACAGAAATATTCCAAAAAAAAGCTCATCCATCAACGCGACTTGAAAAAGCGTTTGCGAAGCGGCCTAGTTTTAAAAATAGGCCTTCATTTTTTGTACATAAGCCTAACTAATCATTTACATATATTCATTTAGATCTACACCCGAGGGAAATGATGACTCTTCAAACGAAAATGCTCCTTCAACCAGTTCACAAGAGCACCATAATAAGAAGCCCAGCAAATCGAAGAAGAGAGTGCGCGAGAGAAGTGTAGCTGGTGAAATTCGTAATTTTAGAAGTGAATCAGCCAAGAGGCAAAAAGCGAGAGAAGATGCCGTTGATAAGAGGGAAATCCGGAAAATAGAGGCATTAGAAGAAAAAAATCGCCTTTTACTATCAATTAAAATCCTTTTAGAGAAAGTCACACAGTCCATTCCTTCCCCCACAAAAGAGCCATTTGGAACACCGTAATGTAAGTAAATAATATAATCACCAGGAAATTGTCTTTAATATTTCTGGCATAACAGAAAGAAATTTCACTTGGTAAACAATTTAAAATATATATGTATTACCTGACTTATGTTGGAACCAGGTGTTTGATTATTATTATTATTAACAACAAACTACAATCATTATAATAACTAGAGATTATTATTTAATATTGAAATTTAAACTTGTGAACAAAACAGTAATATTTATATGGCTATAGAAGCTATAAATTCACAATAACACTTTTGTTTAGTTTTTATCACACATAATATCATTAATATAAATATAGACCATTATTGCACATTAACAATTAAAAAGTACACACATTAAATTAAAAAGACAGTAGGCCTACCTACTACCTAGTTATTAAAAATCGTGATACTTGTTGGCCCTATCTATTAGTAAAGTAGGTTATATCTTCTTCTCAAATGCCCACATTCGGTCTATGATGCCATCATACTTGATCTAGTCAACCAGTAGAGACGAGAGAGTAGAGTAGGTTATATTGGTTATGAAGCGAGTGACTTTAGGTACAAAAGATAACCAATCTATCTCTATAGGTAACCCAGGCGCGGTTTTACGGGGCGGCCTGATTAGTCCCGGACTGCCCTTAAATTCTCTGATATTTGTTTCCAAATTTTGCCAAGTTTTTGGGTCTAGAACCACACCTGCTGTAACCATATAACACGGTTAGCAATGTACCTATTTCAATCTTCAGTAGTCTCTACTTATTTATTACCGGTACCTACATTGAAATTGTATGTATATAAAAAAATGTAATACGTACATAATTATGTAGGCCCTACCTGAAATATGTAATAAAACGGTCTAATATGTGCAAATGGCCTTAATTTATTGTGTACAAGTACCAGTACCTACATTACAGAAAAGAAAAGAGCATAAAAGGTCTACATCAATGGGATATTTTTTACAAACGTCCCCGTAGAGAGCAGCGACACTTGTTTAAGTTGCTAATGTATTGTAGGCCTAGTGTATATGTAGTTTAGGCCTAATAGTAATGTAATTAAGTACAGTACAATACGTCAGTGTAATATTAAGAGTGTGTCTAGAATAGGGTCCAGGTCTAGGTCCAAGTCCCACTCAATGTTAAGAGGATGGTATAGTCACCAAATTAAAACCACCAAAATTGCAGTTTTTTCGTGATTTCTAGAGAACAATGCAAAATATCTAAAAACTGATTCTAGACCGCTATGAGGTTTTTTAGAGCAATATAATGCAAGAAAAAATATTCATATATATTAATCGGTGCAGAGGCTATTTAAAATATGCATTTAATTAATTAAAATTTTAATACAAAAACTTAATTACCATCACATAACAATATTTTTACGTACCGGTACAGGCTATAGTTCTCACAAACCCACCTAGCTGTCTAGAATCAGTTATTAGATATTTTGCATCGTTCTCGAGATATCGCGAAAGAATATAATTTCTTGTGGTTTTAATTTCGTGACTATCCCATCCTCTTAACGTCCTATACTAGCAGAGCTACCTGCCGGTCAAAACCAACACTACCTAAAATTGGGTTAGGTGTGCCTTTGAGAGTCCTTTGCAAAGTATTTGTGTAATAAAAAATATTCGTACATCCAGTAAAAACAATTAAATACGTGATAATAATTAACAAACAAAACTTAAATATGTAGGGCCTTCCTACATTTAAATATGCATTCGTTTTGTTGTTTTGTTCATTGTTGCTGTCAGCCATTTTGAACCGGATAAAAATGAGTACACTTTCGATTGCTCGGTCCATTTGCCGACTTGGAACAAAAATAGACCTAGACTTGTAGATTTAAGACAATACTTCATACGCCTCATAGCCTCGGATATTGTCATTTGATTATGACTAAAGGAATAATATGCAACCATCTCAACCAAGAGGTTAAAAACAAACAAAACATGAAAAAAAATATAGAAAAAAGGCCAAGAACATTCAGGGGATAAACTTCTCTAGCGTTTTCTCACCTCGATGATCCTCGAGTCGGTCTTGCTGTAATTTTGCCACTTTCCGCTGGCGTCGCGCAACTGTGCATACACTAATGTCCAAGTTATCAACAAATATGAGGTCGAGAACATTGTCATTGCATGTGGGGAAGGAGTTGGTTTAAATAAGATTGAATTCACGCACTATATTTATAAAAGACATGACAGTGACATTGTTGTTGTTGTTGTTGTTATTAACAACACAAGGTTCAAGAGTTTTCGTAGACCGCCCTTCTAACCATTGAATTTGCGGAAAGTTAAAATCGACACACAACAAAATACAGTCCCTAGGATTCATTGCACTCTGCACCAACGAAAGCGATGTACGCAACACGTCAACGTACTCACACGTCACTGGCGGAGGCAAGTAGACGCATCCAACAAACAAAGAAGCGTTGTTGTTCTTCAGCTTGATCTCGCACCACACACATTCAAGCGACACCATCTCCAGGTTCTCCCTCCTTACCGAAGTCAGCCTACTGGACACGGCTGTCAACACTCCACCACGCTTTTTATTCACGCTATTACGGCCCCTGTCCGCACGATGCACATCATATTGATCATTTAGTATTTCCGACTGTCCCACGCCCTCATGCAGCCAGGTTTCAGTCAAGCAAATAATATCAAACTCAAGAGTTGTCTGCAAAGAAAGTGTTGAATTCAGGCAAACGGTTGACCACACTTCTCACATTCTTGTAAAACATTTTAACATCACCTGGTCCTGGGTTTGTTTCTACATCCCCAGATAGAGCAATAATTAAGAATATCACTGAACCTAGTGAAGACGGCAGCTGGGTCGTCGTCGGGGAACTTTCCCCTTCCCTTTGACTACCTCCCCGACGGCGACGACAATGACAACACGAACGGATGATGACACAGACGGAGACGACCACGAGGTGGGGGAACCCTTGCCCTCCCCTTACGCTTGTGGCTGGTTCTGACCAGCACAGGCCTGTCCACCCCTTGTCCCCCCGCGTCATCCCTTACGTCCCTCCCTTCGTCTCGATTAGCCAAGTTGCATAAATATGAGACATTTAACAATATCCAATCAATGTAGACAGCGACTGTCACAACACCATTGCACACGTAATCGTCTACTAGGACTTAACATCCAAAAGCGGCACGCCATCGGCATAGGCCTGCTTGCACGTTTCCATTCGCTGAGACACAATAGCAACCGATTTCTTGCTCATCACCCTAGTGAAATCTCCATACGCTTGTGGCTGGATCTGACCAGCGCAGGCCTGTCCACCCCTTGTCCCTTGTGACATCAACATAACCCATAATTAGTTATGCACTTTTGTTAGTTGTTAGAAATCACTCACTTGTTGCACTCCTCTCTGAATACTTGCTTAGGTTTCGTTGCTTCCGACATCCACCGCGCCATGACAGCCGACCACAACTTGTCCCTTTGTTCCATCAGAATGTCTCTTTCGTGGTTGTGCAGCCGCATGGTAATAAGAGAGTCCTCGGCTCCACGTTTCATCAACGCTCTACCAGGGCATTTTACTGTTAAAGACCTCTTTCGGGAACAAATAAGGTACTGCGATGTGCCTTTGCCGTCATTCCGATAATACGAAAACCCTTTATAGTGAAGGCTACGCGAGTTCTCGCGTTTGGACTCTTGAGAGGACCCTCGCACCCAAATACGCTACAAAGATGCCAAAATGACCATGTTTTTCCTCATAAGGTACATGGGTTGAAAGTTGAAACAAATGCTATTTCGTGCATCGTTTGGTGCACGAATATTTACAAAACGACTTTGACGGAGGCATTTTGTGTTTCATAGGCCTACACCTTTTTGTGGTAATGCACCCTTTTTTATCCGATTAGGTACACACTTTAAAATGGTTAGTGCACTTACTTAGAAGGAGAAAAACGTATGAAAACTTGTACTGCTGGCAAAATGATTGAAGTACAAATAGAAAGAGACCTACATGATAATGGATTTGGGATCAATCCTTAACTCAGCAAATAAATAAATGTCAATGCGTAGATAGAGTGGTGTAACAAATGATCCGCCTGCTTATGTTTATTGCGTCAATGTATTGTAGATGGCTTCTTCTTTTTACATTTATTGGGCGACGTTCTGATTACTTTTGGCAAGATTTCTGTGCAAACCCTTCAAAAGTTTTTCAGAATTTTGGCTTCAAGACGCTTGTGGCTGGTTCTGACCAGCATATGCCTGTCCACCCCTTGTCCCCCCGCGTCACCCCATAAGTCCCTCCCTTCGTCTCGATTAGCCAAGTTTCATAAATATGAGACGTTAAGCAATATCCAATCAGCCAATCAACATTTATTGTTTTTGATTTAATCATTTTGCTCTGCACCTTGATGGAGGATACAAAAAGAGACATGCGTTCGGAAACATTATAGATGGGCTAAAAACAACCCTTCCTCCTTTACCCGTTGTTGGTTCTAAACAGCATGGGATTGCTCCTCCTCGTATCTCCTAGGCTAGAATAGCGAATTATGACCTAACGGTTGACGCGTTCTAATACAAATAACTAACTGAAGTGGTTTACCGACAATAACTTTTGCTGAAGTCCATTTTCATAATTTTATGTATAGTTCGACCGATTACATTTGACGAATTTCGGCTTTTTCGCCGACACAGCGGGAACATGTAAGCCACTTGTTATAACCAATTACAAGGGTTCTAATTTAAAATTCAGTCTTCGCTGACCGTCATGTTGCTCGGCTGAAGTTTCATTGTGCGCCTCTTTGGCAAACAAATGAAGCGCATTAATGGAAACCAAGAAACCAAACAAAGTGATTTGGCGACGGGTTTGCGATTAACTATAATAAATATGTCAATCACTGGAAATCTCCGACACTATTTCCCTGTGAACCAGAGAAAGATGATCTTGTCAAGAGGTGAGAACAAATCTGGTCTGTTGTCCCTTTGAGGAACTCAAAATTCGTCAACTGTAAACGGACGAACTATAGCTGATATCCAGCTGGAATTTAACGTTATTCGGCTAATGTGGCGCGTTGTAGCTTACGTCTCATGATGTGTTACCCATATTATTAGTCGACATGAGTGTGGGTGCTCATTGTGTGGTGATGTCTGGGATCTTGAGTCGTCACAATCCTCACCATCTGTGTTCAGTTTTCAATGTAAAGTTATTCACCATCCTCGAAGCTCTCAAATACCTTCAACATTTCCGTTGTGAAGAAGGCTTTTGTTTTTAGAAGTTTGAGCTCACTTCAAGCAATAAGACATTTTATTATATTTAAAAAAGACTACACTCTGCTGGTTGTGACCAGCACAGGCCTGTCCACCCCTTGTCACCCCTTACGTCCCACCCTTTGAAAGAAGTATACATGGTGGTAACTTACACTTAAGAAATTGTTTTATCTTGGAGGCGCAAATAATATTAGCTGTTTAAGCGGCCTAAAACTACTTAATTTTTATTTTATTTATTTTATTTATAACGTTAAACAGTATCCAAAAATATTATTTATTTATTAATTAATTAATTTATTTATTTATGCGTTATCCAACAACAGAATACAATAATTCCAGAAAACGTTGGATGCAATACTAATTGAACTTAATATATAGACATAGGAAAAAAAGTGCATGGTATGACAGACTGACTATTTCTAGAGTTCTAATACTAACGCTAATACTAATGCGAAAGAGATACATAAAAATATAATTATTGAACAGAGTAAACATAACTTGTATGAGATAAGAAAACCAATTAAATAGAATTATTATACTGACAGTGCAAGACAACTGAATGAAATTGAAAAGAACCGTTGTCGTAGAGGTGAGAAACTGAATAAATTAAATTATACTATATGGAAAATTACAATCAAGATTTTTGCGAAGAAGGTGACGTTTAATAACGGAAACATTGTATTTGTGATTAACTTAGGTGATGTTGTGTACGGACTGTCTGAGTATAATGCACTTTTTTTCTAGAAGTGGTGTACTGTCACTAAATAAACTAGGGAAACGCCAAAGTCGTTGTTAAACGAGTGAGTTAACCAAGTGTTTTGACTTCTAAAACCGGACCGTCTGGTCACCTTACAGGAACTCACTCTGCTAGCCACAATAATTATTTAAATTGAACATTCAAAATGCGAATCGTATTCAAAACGTATTAGCGTGAAACATTATCAAATTTCCAAGATAAAACAAAATCACCTAATTTTTATTTCCCATTTAACACCCCTCAAAAATAATATGTTCGTGTAAAAATATAAAAAAGTTAGAACTGCCGGGTATCGAACCCTATCCATCCGTGCGGAAGGCTAAATGGTTACCACTAGGCCATGCAGGCCACGCCACCCTCGTCCCGCTAACTGCTACGAAACAAATGCCATTGATATTATTAAAAATCTCATTTTTATTTATTGTAGGCTTTAATCGCAATGGATCAAGCTGATTTTGTTAACAGTTCTTAGTATACTCGTACCGGATGTCTGTTTAAAATTTCAGCGCAATCTGTTCAGCGGTTCGGCTGATTTTCGACGTACAGACAGACAGACAGAATCACAGAATGAGAGCCGTTTGAGTTGAATGGAGACATTTGGTCGCTCCGCTCCCTCGTTTAATCAATATTGAACTCACTATGCTTTTCCATTCCATTGTAGAAATGAATATTTATAAACGACTATTCTTGCAGCCGGTTCATTAAAAAGTCCGGTGTGTCTTGATCGTCTTAATGGCGTGTTAAATGATATTAGTTCTAATAGATCGGTGCAGTCTACCTTGCTCTTCACTGTCGATGACACAGACGGAGACGACCACGACGTGGAGGAACCCCTGCCCTCCCCAAACGCTTGTGGCTGGTTCTGACCAGCACAGGCCTGTCCACCCCTTGTCCCCCCGCGTCACCCCTTACGTCCCTCCCTTCGTCTCGATTAGCCAAGTTGCATAAATATGAGACGTTAAGCAATATTCAATAATAATAATTATAGTAAAAACTCGCTCTTCACTATTCTCTGCAGAAAGACAAGATCGGATGTTTCACGTCTATCCTCTTACGTATGCAGATAGTTGGATTTACACAGGTTTATACAATCTATTCTGAAATAAGTGGTATTATTTCTATAACAGAACCATTTGATTAACCGGTGCTGCAAGCTGGTGAGGAGACGAGATTCAAGGTACTCGATTCAATAACATTGACCATGTCATCTAAAGATGACACGTTGTTAACCCTAAAGCATTTTTTAGTAGCCCAGTCCACTGCAAATTTTGTGTGCTTAACGGGCAAAATTGACCACACTACTCTCATTTTAGCCTATTACCAATCACAGAATGCTCTTAATCTCTGCAATTTGGCAAGTGCACGACTGACATGAATGTACAAATGCCTAGATATGTTTTTAGGTCGGAAAGTGATAGGTTGCACGGCTTTGAAGACTCTACTTGCACACAGTATTGTCTGGTTTCTTAGCAAATAGTTTTTAATATTTCATCTGTAAAGAAGTATTTAAAAACTGGTTTCGGGTTTCTAGCTCACAAATCTCTCGAGAAAATGCAGAATCTCCCAAAAATTGGAAACAGCAGCTGTAACCTTTAGATTCCCTTTTTTCCAAATTATATTACGTTTAAACGTACAAAACATATCGCCACTTTCCATTGAAGCAGATCTCTGTGGCAAAAGCAATCGCATGAAAGCCACATCTAATGCCCATTTGTAGTTTGATGGAAGGCGAAAGCACCACGATTTAACTACATCGTTGCTCGTTAACAATTTGGCAAATTTGCACCTCGAGCGTTGACGACCTTCGGTGCTCTCCGAGTGCAGGTTGCCAAAGAGGTACACCGTATTTTGAATTCTCTTAAAACAAAACCACTCAACTGAACAATACAAGGTTAAAAATTATCCAACACAAACTCACCTGTTGCGTTATATTTTGTTTGGTTTTGTTTTAATTTTTTTTCGGTTAACAAGTTCTGGTGTATAATATTGAATTCTCTTTCATAAAAGTTGTGGACCAGTGGTCTGGTACACTGTGAATCCTTCTTGAGGTTCCGGAACATTATAGCTCGGGCCTTTCTTCAGAACCTCCAGTCTCATCCGGGTTACTTCCGAATAAGGGTTCGCATCTGTCCTTGGAGTTGGACAATCAATGATGCCAAATCTTAAACTAGCAAGGGCCTTCAAATTCCAACTCGACACCTTCTCGCGGTTTGGCCCGTGAATAGGGGAGTTTCACTCCCTGAAACTAATGGCGAGCTCTGGGTCGTCGTCGTTTGAATTTCACGTAAGACTCTTACCTCATTATCGAAAGTTGAGATAACGATAGCACTACTTCATCAAACTACACATTTTAGGCACTAATCACCAAGTAGAACTTGAAATAAACTAGATTTGACCAGACTCAAATTTAAATCTACTCAACTCATTCACAGCCTTGTTGATGTATGATGTATGTTTGTTGATGAACCATCCATATAGGTATGTGAATACGGCACACTTCATAGTTCATATTTCAGCATGTTTGTTTTTCGGTCTATTTCTCTCGATTAACCAACTGTTATATATTGAGTGAATAGTTTCCGGTCAGAAGTGGTGACATGCTTTCGCTCCAAACTTGACGAGGTTTTCATTGGCTTATTGAGGCTTGCAAAAGTTTTCAGGTATAATTTCTCAATCAATGGGAATAAAACTACGCTCCTTGACTGCAGTCTCTCTTGACAAATGCTTCAAGAGTCTTTTCGCCTTCTCACGTGCACTGAAACGGGTCGCCACTACCCACTTTCCGATGCAACTAAGCCAGTGCTTTTCTTGGTCATTTCGTCAGTCCCGAGATTCAAGATTTTTTAGTACATCTCTTTCATTGCGTTCAATTCTTGTCTTGATGAATCGTTATGCCTACTTTCTCCCAAGTGATCTAAGCCGCACATCTCATTCACAGCATTCACGATTGAAGCTCGCTCATGTGCTGTACGAATCTAGTTTAGTTCAGCCGATTCGTTCGTACTAAAGCCGATTATCCCCCCTTGCATTTTGCTTTCATGGTTTTGTGTTTGTTCCAGTGCAATGTCAGTCCGCACTTGGTTTAACTTTGCATTTGCGTCCTGGATCAATTTTTTTTTGGTTCCCCTCGCTGACCTGCGCGTCGTGCAGCTGACTCATTTTAGTCGCAGAATATTTGAAAAGGCCGACAATACTGCGACCCTCCTCTTTTGTGCCTCCCCCTCTTATTACTCGGCCAATTGTTCTATAAAAAAATGCTGAGAGTTCTAGACGCTACTCTTTAGTGTGTCTCCCTTTTTAATCGGTTACAATACTTATTTGCTGAGAAGAACATCTGCCAGTCCTGTACTTTAATAAGGCTGTCCTTTGATTCGGTTCCAACCGCGAGCGCTTTGTTAAGTTTCGATACGGGGGTATTCGATTCAATAACATTGACCATGTCATCTAAAGATGACACGTAGTTAACCCTAAAGCATTTTTTTAATAGGCCAAATGCCCAGTCCACTGCAAATTTTGTGTGCCCAACGGGCGAAAGTAACAACACTACTCTCATTGTAGCCTATTACCAATCACAGAATGCTCTTAATCTCTGCAATTTGGCAAGTGCACGACTGACATGAATGTACAAATGCCTAGATATGTTTTTAGGTCGGAAAGTGATAGGTTGCACGGCTTTGAAGACTCTACTTGCACACAGTATTGTCTGGTTTCTTCGCAAATAGTTTTTAATATTTCATCTGTAAAGAAGTATTTAAAAACTGGTTTTCGGGTTTCTAACTCACAAATATCTCGAGAAAATGCAGAATCTCCCAAAAATTGGAAACAGCAGCTGTAACCTTTCTAGATACCCTTTTTCCAAATTATATTACGTTTAAACGTACAAAACATATCGCCACTTTCCATTGAAGCAGATCTCTGTGGCAAAAGCAATCGCATGAAAGCCACATCTAATGCCCATTTGTAGTTTGATGGAAGGCGAAAGCACCACGATTTAACTACATCGTTGCTCGTTAACAATAAAATTTGCACCTCGAGCGTTGACGACCTTCGGGTGCTCTCCGAGTGCAGGTTGCCAAGGAGGTACACCGTATTTGAATTCTCTTAAAACAAAACCACTCAACTGAACAATACACGGTTAAAAATTATCCAACACAAACTCACCTGTTGCGTTATATTTTGTTTGGTTTTGTTTTAATATTTTTCGGTTAACAAGTTCTGGTGTATAATATTGAATTCTCTTTCATAAAAGTTGTGACCCAGTGGTCTGGCACACTGTGAATCCTTCTTGAGGTTCCGGAACATTATAGCTCGGGCCTTTCTTCAGAACCTCCAGTCTCATCCGGGTTACTTCCGAATAAGGGTTCGCATCTGTCCTTGGAGTTGGACAACCAATGATGCCAAATCTTAAACTAGCAAGGGCCTTCAAATTCCAACTCGACACCTTCTCGCGGTTTGACACGTGAATAGGAAACTAATGGCGAGCTCTGGGTCGTCGTCGTTTGAATTTCACGTAAGACTCTTACCTCATTATCGAAAGTTGAGATAACAATAGCACTACTTCATCAAACAACACAATTTTAGCACTAAACATCAAGTAGAACTTGAAATAAACTAGATTTGACCAGACTCAAATTTAAATCTACTCAACTCATTCACAGCCTTGTTGATGTATGATGTATGTTTGTTGATGAACCATCCATATAGGTATGTGAATACGGCACACTTGATAGTTCATATTTCAGCATGTTTTTTTTTCGGTCTATTTCTCTCGATTAACCAACTGTTATATATCGAGTGAATAGTTTCCGGTCAGAAGTGGTGACATGCTTTCGTTCCAAACTTGACGAGGTTTTCATTGGCTTATTGAGGCTTGCAAAAGTTTTCAGGTATAATTTTTCAATCAATGGGAATAAAACTACGCTCCTTGACTGCAGTCTCTCTTGACAAATGCTTCAAGAGACTTTTCGCCTTCTCACGTGCACTGAAACGGGTCGCCACTACCCACTTTCCGATGCAACTAAGCCAGTGCTTATCTTGGTCATTTCGTCAGTCCCGAGATTCAAGATTTTTTAGTAAATCTCTTTCATTGCGTTCAATTCTTGACTTGATGAATCGTTATGCCTTCTTTCTCCCAAGTGATCTAAGCCGCACATCTCATTCACAGCATTCACGATTGAAGCTCGCTCATGTGCTGTACGAATCTAGTTTAGTTCAGCCGATTCGTTCGTACTAAAGCCGATTATCCCCCCTTGCATTTTGCTTTCATGGTTTTGTGTTTGTTCCAGTGCAATGTCAGTCCGCACTTGGTTTAACTTTGCATTTGCGTCCTGGATCAATTTTTTTTTGGTTCCCCTCGCTGACCTGCGCGTCGTGCAGCTGACTCATTTTAGTCGCAGAATATTTGAAAAGGCCGACAATACTGCGACCCTCCTCTTTTGTGCCTCCCCCTCTTATTACTCGGCCAATTGTTCTATAAAAAACGCTGTGAGTTCTAGACGCTACTCTTTAGTGTGTCTCCCTTTTTAATCGGTTACAATACCTTTTTGCCGAGAAGCACGTCTGCCAGTCCTGTACTTCGATAAGATGTCCTAGGATTTGGTTACAACCGCGAGCGCTTTGTTAAGTTTCGATACGGGTGTATTCGATTCAATAACATTGATCATGTCATCTAAAGATGACACGTTGTTAACCCTAAAGCATTTTTTAGTAGCCCAGTCCACTGCAAATTTTGTGTGCTTAACGGGCAAAATTGACCACACTACTCTCATTTTAGCCTATTATTACCAATCACAGAATGCTTATAATCTCTGCAATTTAGCAAGTGCACGACTGACATAAATGTACAAATGCCTAGATATGTTTTTAGGTCGGAAAGTGATAGGTTGCACGGCTTTGAAGACTCTACTTGCACACAGTATTGTGTGGTTTCTTTGCAAATAGTTTTTATATTTCATCTGTAAAGAAGTATTTAAAAACTGGTTTCGGGTTTCTTACTCACAAATCTCTTGAGAATAAGCAGAATCTCCCAAAATTGGAAACAACAGCTGTAACCTCTAGATTCCCTTTTTTCCAAATTATATTACGTTTAAACGTACAAAACATATCGCCACTTTCCATTGAAGCAGATCTCTGTGGCAAAAGCAATCGCATGAAAGCCACATCTAATGCCCATTTGTAGTTTGATGGAAGGCGAAAGCACCACGATTTAACTACATCGTTGCTCGTTAACAATTTGGCAAATTTGCACCTCGAGCGTTGACGACCTTTGGGTGCTCTCCGAGTGCAGGTTGCCAAGGAGGTACACCGTATTTGAATTCTCTTAAAACAAAACCACTCAACTGAACAATACACGGTTAAAAATTATCCAACACAAACTCACCTGTTGCGTTATATTTTGTTTGGTTTTGTTTTAATATTTTTCGGTTAACAAGTTCTGGTGTATAATACTTTCATAAAAGTTGTGACCCAGTGGTCTGGCACACTGTGAATCCTTCTTGAGGTTCCGGAACATTATAGCTCGGGCCTTTCTTCAGAACCTCCAGTCTCATCCGGGTTACTTCCGAATAAGGGTTCGCATCTGTCCTTGGAGTTGGACAATCAATGATGCCAAATCTTGAACTAGCAAGGGCCTTCAAATTCCAACTCGACACCTTCTCGCGGTTTGGCCCGTGAATAGGGGAGTTTCACTCCCTGAAACTAATGGCGAGCTCTGGGTCGTCGTCAGGGAACCCCTTCCCTTTGACTACCTCCCCGACGGCGACGACAAAGACAACACGGACGGATGATGACACAGACGGAGACGACCACGACGTGGGGGAACCCCTGCCCTCCCCATATGCTTGTGGCTGGTTCTGAACAGCACAGGCCTGTCCACCCCTTGTCCCCCGCGACATCCCTTACGTCCCTCCCTTCGTCTCGATTAGCCAAGTTGCATAAATATGAGACGTAAAGCAATATCCAATCGGGCGCAGAAACTGCAGATATGGCATAAGATGCCAAGCCTTCCTTTTTTTGCCCGCGTCCCCAGTTCGGGTCTCTTCTGCCCTCAGCTCTTTGACAAATGAATCCTTGATGATTTGCCATCTTTTCTGGCAGGCTGTCACTGTAACAATGGGCATGATATGTAGGCCTGGGACTGTGTCATTACTGTTTACAGCCTAGGCCTAGCTATGATCGATATCCCTGGGTTAAATTGCGACGGGCATAATAATAGCCTAGGGGAGGCCTAAGATATCTAGCTCCAATGGTTTTAATTTTGACTATAGGCCTGGGCTAGGGGCCTACCTAGGGAATTTTGATTAGGGCAACCTAAACTACAAAGTGTATGTATTTTTTAAACTTGCCATCAGTCTTCATTGCAAAAGCAACTTTGGCACATGCAATTTCTTTTTTGTTTCTATTTTTATAGTCTTCTGATTTCACATTAAAAATACACTCGTATTTGGAAATCTCGTTTATAAAGGTTTCAGCGTCCATCGCGTTGCTGTCAAAAAATGTCAAATTCAAAACAGCTGATCGTATAGCCACTGAGATACGTATATATGCGGGTGAACCTAGGAGGCTGTGTTTTGCGGTGCTTCACCGCAATGCAGTGCAGCACCGCAAAAGTTGGAGTTCGATCAACTTCTGCAGCGCCGCACCGCACTCCACGCAAGTCGTTCCTGATTGGCTGAGAAAAGCAACGCACTGCAATGCGGTGCGGTGCTGCAACGTTGCGAATGCGCCTTAACGCGGTCAGTTGCCATCCATCGGACACTTTGCTATGGCACTTAGTATATGTGTCATAGGAAAGAGAAGGAATGTCCATTGCGGAAGTAAGCTCTTGCAACTGGGAATGCCCAATGCCAACGACCATTGCAACGGCGGACGTAATTATGTCAATAATATCTCCCTTCATCGGGTTGTTCGTGTTGACTTGCTTGATACAATTACACATTGGACATTGGCTCGTTGGTCTTGTGTGGGTCGTTGGTCTTGTGGTTAGCGTATCTGCTTCCAATGCAGAAGGTCCAGAGTTCGATTCCCGCTTAAGTCAGAAGTTTTTTAACTTCTGATTTGGACTTAAGTCCATCAGTTCTTGTCTGAGGAGTTTGTAAACGGTGACTTTGGAGCCGTCCTAGCAACAAAGCACATAATAAATTTCAGAGTTGTTCTGAATCGGCCTTGTTGATTCTGGCGTTGATTCGCGGGTGTTCGCACTGTCCATACCACTGATTGCTATATTTTAATATTTCCTATTAAAAATATCGATCTTTGGTTGGTTATCGCTCACTCGTCGATTGCGTCGGGGCCTACAGGGTTGGCTTGGTCGCTTTATTTAAAGTCCCCCACTGAAAATCAGTTATATAACTGAGTGGGTAGACTCTAAATAATTTTTTTTTATTTTTTTATTTAAGAATTGTGTTCAGACCTTTTGGGATTTCTCCAACAACTCGCATATCTTTTAAAGTGCATCCGACAGGAGAATGTGAGTCTAATTTCTGCAACTCCTTTAAAAAATAATCTATCTCAACAATTGCAACAATGTGCCGTGTTATAGCTGGTCCCTAATGACTGAAATCCATGGATATGGTAACAACTGCGAAAATATAGCATCGTCACGATGAACCTTAATACATATTTATATTTTACTTACAACAGATAATTAAACATCTTGGAGTTCATGTGCTACTGTCATCTATACCATTTTGAATAATTTCAATTATTTGGCCATCAAATTACAATTTGCAACCTTCTCGTGGTTTGGCCCGTGATAAGGGGAGTTTATCTCCCTGAAACTAATGTGCGAGCTCTGGGTCGTCGTCGGGGAACTTTCCCCTTCCCTTTGACTACCTCCCCGACAGCGACGACAATGACAATACGGATGGATGATGACACAGACGGAGACGACCACGACGTGGGGGAACCCCTGCCCTCCCCATACGCTTGTGGCTGGTTCTGACCAGCACTGGCATGTCCACCCCTTGTCCCCCCGCGTCACCCCTTACATCCCTCCCTTCATCTCGATTAGCCAAAGTGCATAAATAGAGACGTTAATACCCCGTTCAAACTATGAACCTTAACTGCAGTTAACTGTGTGAACGGAACGCAGTTAACAGAACCTAGTTAGTTTAACTCCAGTTAGCAGCTTAACTGGGTTGTTACAACTCAGTTCAGCCGTTAACTGCAGATAATATTTCCCGTGCACGTGATATTTCCCATGATTCTATGCAAACATCTAAATGATGCAATGCACACATTTAACTGAGGTAAAGTTAACTGCAGTTAAGGATACCTTTCGGGCCAAGGCCGATCGGTACTCTTTCCAAAAGGTCATAAGTGCACGACTGACAATTATAAAAGAGAGCGGTTCGTATCATAGCTGGTGTCTCCAGAAGACACTCATGTAGAGAACTTTTCAAGGAACTTGGTATCCTTACTCTAGCATGTACCCTTATCCAATCAGCCGCATTATTCGTTCACACCAACCGTAACCTCTTCCATCTAAATGCTTCTGTGCACTCCCATAACACTAGAGCCAACCTTCACATACACAGGCCCTCCCACAATCTGCGCCTCTTTGCACAAGGCCCTGAATATCTATCTTCCACCCTCTACAATAAGCTCTCTGACCACATCAAAACCTCTCCCACCCTGTCTTCCTTTAAACATAAGTTGAAATCATATCTTACAGCAAACAGCTTTTACTCCATCAATGACTACCTCTCCATGTAAATATTTGCAGTTAATTCATTTTTTCATTATAATATTTACAAATTATCTAGAGTATAACCACAAACAAGCACTGTAATTTAAAATTTTCAAATGTTCCCTTAGCCGAAATGATGTAACAAACTTCTATATATAATATATATGTGCTTACACGCTTCCTTGGATTGTGCAGGTATATAAGACACATTCTGCTGTACATCCTCCAATTGCTGTTTTCTGTGCCATCAGCAATTCTCATCACAATATCACATCAATATTGCTTTATATCCAACTTTTCTTTATTCTATATGAATTCTTAATCTAGTAGGGCATTCTATTATTTTGCATCTACTTTACTTTAACATAAACACTAATCAATCAATCATCACACACACACACACATATATATATATATCAATTATATACTATAGACACATTCTACTGTACATCATTGCTGTTTTCTGTGCCATTAGCAATTCTTATCACAATATCATATCAATTATTGCTTTATATCCAATTTTTCTTTATTCTATATGAATTCTTAATCTAGTAGGGCATATTTTGCATCTACTCTACTTTACCATCAACACTAATCAATCAATCAATCATCATATATATACTAGACACATTCTCCTGTACATCATTGCTGTTTTCTGTGCCATCAGCAATTATTATCACAATATCACATCAAAAATTGCTTTATATCCAACTTTTATTTTTTATATTTGAGTTCTTAATCTATAGTAGCGCATGCTATTGTTTTGCATCTACTCTACTTTAACATAAACACTGTGTTAATCATTATTTATCAATTAAAGAATCATTTCTCATGACATTTCTCATGACTTGTGTTGGAAAAGGCACACTAATATTGTTAAGTCACAATGCTCTAAACTGGCAAGTTTTGTATTCCGTAACTTGAAAGAGAGCCAACCTAGAGTTCTAAGGTCTGTGTTCATCACGCTAATTAGGCCTAAAATAGTGTATGGTGCGCCAGCATGGCATCCAACCACCAAAGAAAACATGCACAAATTAGAATCACTACAGAATCGAGCAACTAAAGCAATCTTGGGGTACAGAACTGACCTCCGTAGCGCTTCTAGAAGAGAAAAGCTCAATATACCTAGTTTGGAGGCTGTATTCAAGAGATGTGACATTATTTTCCTCAAGAGGTGTATGAGTGGAACCATTGATCTTGACCCTCTTGTGCGCCTTACCCCAGTAAATCGGACTGAGATTTTAGGACGCGGAAGTAATAAGGGGTTGACCTTAAGGACGCCAATTGCTCGAACAAGTGCATTCCAGAAATCCATTTACTACAGGGAGGCAGCGCTCTGGAATGCACTACCTTCTGAAGTAAAGGAACTTCCTCTCGGTAGGTTCGAGGGAGCAGTCAAGAGAATGTTTTTTTAAGAGTTTGATATGTGTCTGTTTCATCTTGTTTGATATGTATTTTATTATTGTTGTATATAATTCTTAGGATGGGTGTATAATGTCTCAAATGGATCTTCGGTCTGCTATTAGCATCCATCCGTATGTTTATTATATAATATGTAATGAATGTACGGAATAAACACATAACTAATAATAATAATAATAATTTCAAATTTCACAGTTGGGCTGAAACGTCAAAAGCAATTAAAGCAGATTCGACGCGGCGAAATGTCCCGACCAATAAATTGTGTTAATTAATAATAATAATAATAATAATAATAATAATAATAATAATAATCATATATAAGGCTATATCAATATTATCAATCATCATACATATCAATATCAATACCCATATCAATTATCAATTATGCTTTATATCCAACTATTCTTTCTTCTAACACTGTGTATATCATTATAATTACTATCACTTTTATTATTAATTATTAATTATAGACTATTCACTTTCTCTGCAAAGAGTTATACTTGTACACTGTACTAGTCTAAGTGAATAAAAATATCTATCTATCTATCTATACATCAGGGAGCACATTTCCTGCTGAGATTTTAAATTTGAGCTCTGTAGGTTGTTTCGTTTGGTCCACAAATCAATTTGGAATATCTGAAAATTACTCCCGAGACAACCCGAATCATGTTGGATATGTGTTACTATGTGATTAAAAGGCCTGGTCATATAGGCTTTAGGTTGGCCAACAAACAAAACAACCCCAATTAAACATAGGGCCAGCTAGGCTCTAGCAGACTAGTAAGGCCTAGCCTCCGAGGCTAACGGTACCCGTACCAAGCACTGGCCTTCAATAGGTTAATGTTGAACGTAGGCCTAGGCCTACAGAACAAACTCGTAGCTACGAGTAAATTACCAGTCATCAATCAATCTTCTGTAGGTCTAGAGAGAGCAAACAGCTAGCCTCCCTGCCCATGTTCCAAGCTATGCACTGAAGATCAATATTTTTTTCTTCCGTCTTTACGAATGCTAGGCTTATGCGATTGAGAAAATGTATTTAAAAATGAACCATTAAAGCTAGAAACATAAGTAAATACTTTTCTTAAACCGGCTAGCTTAGCAAACCCGTTAAAAATTTAATAAACAAAATCCTACAACTCAAACTACTTGAAACTCTGCAGTAAAATTGCCAAAAATATTTACGAATGGTTACTAAGTCAATCTCTAGGGCCTAGCCCAGGTAACCGCAGCCAATGAGGCAAGAAAAACACCTCCATGGCCACACTTAGTGCATGTTTATCTCAAGCTGTGGGGTGTAGCTCTGCTGTTTATAAATCAACCACAGCAATAGATCATGAAGAACCCATGATCGAACCAAGGTTTGCACTTTTATCTCTTACTAGAGTATCGTTTGAGGTAGGGTCACCAAATTTCAAAATCATAAGTAAGCTACATTATGAATTGCGAAGTGAAAAGGTTATAATTAGGCCTGTAATTAACATATTAGTGAAGTTACACATGTGCAACATGATTCGGTTTGTCACGGTGACGATTGCAAACAAAAGTTTTACCGTGGCAACGAGAATTTTTCCGATAAATAATAAAACAACATTGAAAATTATAATACAGGAATAACCAGGTAATGGGGCACATGTCAAGCAGTGATTTTACACACATTCATACATACAAAAATAATTTTATTTTCAAAACCAAATATTAAACTAGAATAGTACAACGTCGGCAAGGTTATATTTTGAAATGTCACTGTCCAACGAAAACCAAACACGTTCGTTCCAGTGTTGTCTCGACGGGCCCAGCTCGGGTCTGGAGATCGTTCCCGAGTCGACTCTCGCCGGGGTCCAGCTCGGGCCTGACGTTCGTTCCTGTGTTGTCTCGACGGGCCCAGCTCGGGTCTGGAGATCGTTGATGCGTCGTCTCGGATGTCTCGCGGAGCCCTGCTCGGGCCACTCGCGTGAATTAATTAATTATTAATTGTGCAACTCTTAGCTCGTATTGTCAAAACAATACTACCCAGAACTCACCACGTGGAGGTGATTGCACTTCGAGTTCCAACCCACACCCTACCCAACCAACCATCCATGGGTGTGCCATTGTGCAAAATCTTGCAGATACCACATTCTCGTCATATCATCTATCTCATCATTTGTCTCTGTTTGCAGCCCAAGTTGCCTTCAACGTGGCGTACGTATGCCCGTCTACCTTGATACCAGGATAGCCGCCATTCATCTGAAGTCTCCTGTTGAATAGACCGACGTCCGCTGGAAATTCGTCAGCCAGGGCAAACAAACTCTGGGAAATGTTTGACACCATGTTCATGTAGTCGATGGCTGTAAAAAATACAAACAAAAACGTCGATAAAAAATTGGCCTACAAAAACCAAGCAATTGAGTATCTTTAAAAAAAAAAACACTCACAGTTCTGTGCCTGGCTCGTGATGCGGGAACTGGGCCTCTTGGCCGCCTTTCCCGACCATAGGCCCCTCAGGGTCCGCCTCAGAGCACTGTTCACATTGACGGCGCCGTACCCGCCGACTTGTTGAAGCCGCCGGTTGATTTCGGCCTCGTCCGCGGGGAAGTTGTTGGGAAATAATTCAGTCAAGTTGGCCTTTAGGTGTTCCAGCTGCTCCGTTGCTGCACAGACAAAAAATAATTGCATATAACTATTAGGCCCCTGTCAAGACGTGATGGTGAATCCATCTTAACGACGTAATTGAACCGTACTAACCGAGGATGACATTGTTGACGGCGTCCGCATTGGACTCCACGGTCAGCTCGCTCGGCGTGACGTAGTGACGTCTGGCCGTGTCGAACGAGTGACCAATGGAGTCCGCAACGTTTAACCTCTCCTCCCTCGACGACACCTCCGCCGCCGAGGAGGAGAGACCCTTGCGGGCACCGGTGCAACTTAGTTTTTCCTGGATGTACTGCAGGGTTAGGCGAGAGATGTCCTGCGTGTCCTGCGTTCTTCAGCCTTCGATAGATCAGTGGAGTGGACCTCTTAGTCGGACGACGAGTCCTTCTCGACAGGGGACCCACCGCGCGGCTTTGCGCATTTCGTGGGCGTCTCCTTCGCGCACTAAAACATCATCAAAACATAATCACAAACGTTTTAATTTCCAAAGCAGGTCGCCCTATTGGACAACCTAGAGACACGTGAGTCCCATAGTCGTACACCAGAATCGTGAGAGTAACGTACCCCTGTCTGCAGCTCGCACCGGCCGGCATCTGCGGGCGGCTGCATACAGGGCGGCTCCGCGGTGGTCTTCAGTGGTTCTTCAGCCTTCGATAGATCAATGGAGTGGACCTCTTCGTCGGACGACGAGTCCTTGTCGACAGGGAATCGTGAGAGTAACATACCCCTGGCTGCAGCTCGCACCGACCGGAGACTGCGGGCGGCTGCATACAGGGCGGCTCCGCGGTAGGTGCATTACAGCAGGGCTATATACTTAGGCATAGGGTACAAGACTTGGCCTTGGCCCAGGCGGTTGAGTTTGACTAGGCCTAGGGTCTCTTTAGGTCAACTTAGGTAGGTGCATTACTGCTGGGCTATACACTAAGGCCTAGGGTATTAGAGGCAAGACTAGGGCTTGGCCCAGGTGACTAAGGCCTACTAGGGACTAGAGGTCAATCTAGGTAGGTGCTTTATAGTAGAGCAATAAGCTTAGGCCTAGGGTATTACAGGCAATATTTCAGCCCCTGACGCCTTTTTCAATCCAACTTCAGCACTGTAGGCAAAGGTCTGGTGTAGGCCTTTATTCAGAAGCCTACACTAGGCCTAGTTTTTCTATGGGAGATGGGCTAAAGTTAGGTCTAGGCCCAGTGGTTGCCTCAAAATTATCAATAAAATATTCTTAAACTTCTAAACTTGACCTACCAATAGGCCTAATTGCTGGTATTGAATAGTTTAACTTCTAACATACCCTAGATCATCTTTTATGCATTAAGCCTAGAGGCATATCATAACACATTCCATAACACTTTTTGTTATAATCCAGGTCAAGGTATTTTACTGTGAACTAAATAATTTTTTTTTTATAGGTATTCAGCAAAAGGTTTACCGGAATTTCCAAAATGCGGCCACACCACTAAAGCCTTCCAGTGTTGCAATATACGGATGCATGATATTGAGAAATTTCATCGCTGCTTCTATTCTCAAAAGAACAAACTCCTGCAGGATGCATTCATCTTAAAATACACTGAAAGCAAAGCACCGAAGCGCCGTCGTCCAGGTAATGGGAAGAACACACCAAAGATGTTCAATACAAAATATTTTGTGGGGACTACCACCGGAAATGTACCTGTTTGCAAGAACTCGTTTACTAAATTGCTTGGTATTAGTAAACAACGAACTCAAAACGTTGTTTCGAAACATTTTGCAACTGGTCTTGCTCCACAAGAAACTAGGGGAGGTGACCACAGCAGTAAGAAAAACACCGCTAAAAAGAAAGCTGTGATGGATTTTATCGAAAAATTTAAATGTATTGAGTCTCATTATTGCCGTAGCAAAACGTCAGTACGTAAATACCTGGCATCCGAGCTAAGCACCCGGAAAATGTGGCGAATGTACAACACTGGTGCTCTTGAACCATTAAAAGTAAAGGAATGTTACTTTAGAAATATTTTTAACAGACATTACAATCTAAGTTTCAAAAGTCCTCGCACTGACGTGTGCTCTACTTGTTTGGAGTATAGCGAGAAGATATCACAAGAAAGATGTGAAATTAAAAAACAGAACCTAATGCAAGAAAAAAGAGTGCACTCGCTGCGGGCCAAAGCTTTTTTTAATCTGCTTAAGGAGACTCGGGTAGGTTTGGCCACTCTATCATTCGACTGCCAAAAAAAACAGGTACTTCCTAAAGTACCCGATCAAGCCGCATACTATAGCCGGCAAATGTATATATACAATTTTACTATTGTGTCGGGTTGTTCAAAGGACAAGCTGTCGAAGAAAAATGTACACATACATTGGTGGTTAGAAAACGAACTTTCAAAGGGATCAAATGAGATTGTGTCTGCTGTATACCATCAACTCAGCCAAACCAATCTTACTGACATTGACACGATCCGGCTTGTTGCAGATGGTTGCGGTGGGCAAAACAAAAACTCAACAATGATCTCAATGTATTGCCGCTGGCTTGCTTCAGCACCGGAGAACGTAAAATTTCTCGAATTGATCTTTCCTATCACTGGCCATTCTTACCTCCCTCCTGACAGAGTGTTTGGTAATATTGAGAAAGAATTAAAAAAAAGACGTGATAATTGAACCGAGGGAGTACGTTGAAATTTTTGACAACCACGGCACCGTACTTCACCTTGGGAAGCGCGTTTGTGAGGTGGCTGACTGGAAGCAAGAATCCCAGAGACTCATGAAGCCACCAGGATCTTGGCACTTCAAATTTAAGCCGTGTAAGCGATTTATACTGTCACGAAATCGATCCAAAAATGTACTTGTACAGGGAGAGCTACATTACCGTACTAATGTTGGAAACCCAAAAAGTGTGTTTAAGAATGGCATGCGTGCAATGATGATAGATCCAAATGTGGTAGAAATGGGGGTGCCTGTAAAGCCACTGAAGCTACGAGACGTAGCCAACCTTCTAGATAAACATTTCGGGAGTGATTGGATGGACCTTGAAAGGCAAGCAAGGATATGGTCACTCTTTCAAAAGTCAAAGATTACTAAATATATGACTGTGCTTAAGTAATGCAGCATTATGCACACAGAAATTCAGAAATTTACTAAATTTTGATGATTTTACAAAAATCCAAAATTCTAAAAATCGATTATTTGTGATAGAAGTTGTAAAAAATGTGCCTGACCATAAGTTATGTGCAAAGTGCGGTAACAATCTGATAAAACTGGCTTGAGGAAGAGTTCCAGAAAAAAATCACTGGTAGGACTACAGCAGACTCTTAATAGGCATAGGTCATAGGCCTAGGTCATAAATAAAATATTGTTTACAAACCTGTGAGCTTCTCAAATTGTTGTTGAAGTATTTCCTTCGATGTCTTAACTTCATCAGAAAGTGCTTGGACACTTGCTTTTAGTGCCTCTACGTCTGCTGATGGGGGCTGATGAGTGAGTGGTGGAGAGCCGGTAGTATGGGCTGATGAGGGCTGATGG
>JAMZAV010005792.1:0-42232 GCA_024449915.1 Sweltsa coloradensis
ATAGTCAACCGGTCATTTTCTCAACCAAATCCGGGTTGCTTCGACAATTGTTCCCAAACTTGTACTCGTATTCTAACACTGGTAGCTGACATCGATGCAACTCTATCGATGTACATATATGACAACGTCGACCAATTTATTTAAAGTAATTTTTTTACCATGAATAATTATTATAATCATCTCAAATATTTCATTTTTAATAAAATAATAATTATAATCAATAGTCATTTCCAACATCGGGTTGCTTCAAGTGCATTTTGACCGTCACTAATGTTACCAATCGCATTGTTGTCACACTACTATGAAGTTCATGTAGCCTGCGTTGTAGAAACTGTACAGGCTTGTATTTGTATTGTACGTGCTTGGTTTCTAAATGGCGGCGGAGAAGAGATGGTTCACACGGTTATTGGAAGAAATATCTGAGCAAATAACACACAGTGGTTTAGGTTTATCTTTGTCACCAACTTTGATTAGACAGAACAAATAATTTTTGGTTACGCTAGACTTTCTCGCGTACCTCCTGGAAACTCCCCACGTTCCCCTGGGGGTACGCGTACCACAGTTTGGGAACCACTGCTATAAGCTAGAGTGGCGCATTATATACTAACGGTTGACGCGCCCTCTATCCCAATAAACTAGAACTTACCAGCCTATTTTTACGAGATGGCCTCTATCTCGCCTTGAATGATCGGCAGAGGATGCACTGGGCCAAATCTTACCCCGGGCCCAGATGGATACGGATCGTCTTAATGTCTCGTCTAACAGTTATTTTTTCATTTTGACACATCGTTAAAGATAAACAAACAATGGAAGATGTTAATGCCACCGCTAAGTGTTTACCTGGAAGTTGATTGTTATTGTTTGACATCAAGGCTGTGGTCAATACGAATTAACAATTTTTAAACAGCGAAATCTTTCTTAATTTCTCATTCGATATACTTTATTGAACACAATTTAATTGACATCAAACACTTTTCCTTTATTATTGTTTATTTCCATTTAAGTAAATAATTATTCTTTTGCTACTACTATCAAAATAATAATTTCATTTTCCTATGTAGGAACAATTTAATCAACAAACACATCATAAACTCATTTCGTTTACTTAAAATTCAACAGGCGGCGCAATATGACCTAACCGGCTGAAGCGCCGTAGTTTCGCACGTCGTCTCCTCGGGTCAAAAAAAGTCTTGGCCCTGCCCAAACACGAACAATACAAAGACAAGCCTGTACAGTTTCTACAACGCAGGCTACATGAACTTCAAGGTAGTGTGATAACAATGCGATTGGTTACATTTTGTTACGGTCAAAATGCATTGATCTCCTGAGTTACAAACCGCTCAAGCGGGGAAACAGCGGGAAATGTTGACTGTTGTTTGTTTTTAGAAGGGTGGGGTTCATAGTTGAAGCCAAACTACTCAGGGGGTACAGTGGCTGGAAGGTTTGGGAACCACTGGTCCATGCGAACAGTTTAATAAAGATTAATTTACAAATCATCAAGATTACTCACGCTTCTTGTTGCGTTGTGAACGCTTGGCGTCCCCCGTCTGGGCCCGGGGTAGAATCTGGCCCAGAGCATGGCTCTGCTAATAGAACAAGGAGAAGAAAGAGAAAAATTCACCTCGCAAACATCAGCTAGCAATTATGGGAGTACTTCCTGAAACTAGAGGCGAGCTCTGTCGACGACCATGACATCACGAACGATGACAAAGACGATGACGACCGCGACGTGAGAATCCCCAATTTCTGCCCTTACCCGTGGCTTGTTCTACCCAGAATGGGACCCTCCTCCCCACATCCCCTAGACTAGCGTGGTGCATTATGACCTGACGGTTAAACCTAAAGTAAACTAAACTAAACGCTTGACGTTTCTCGATGTATTTAATCCAAATGCATATCTCCGGTACCATAGCAGCCAGCGGCGTCGCCTCTTCTACAATAGAAATGCATTTTTAGAAATCATATTTATTAACAAAGCAGGTTAAATCTTTTGTTGAAAATTAAATTAAATCAATGTACGCGTTTGTAATTGCATTTTAAATATAAAACAAATTAACCGCCCATGTTTTCAAAATCGTAATCGATTTTGTGGGTATTCATTCGTCATTCATTTTCCTCGGTTCATATTTTTCGTATATTTTATAAACCAAGAGAATAATATTATAAGCATCAAACATATTCATAAACTCATTTAATTAACTAAGAATGTCACAGGCGGCGCAATATGACCTAACTGGTTGAAGCGCCCCAGTTTCGAACGTCGGTTCTTCCTCAGGCCCCGATTCATGTACATTTTTATCCCGGTATAAGCAGAGTAATGGTATAAGTGCGGTATAACTCCGAATCCAATTCATGAAGACTTATCCCGCCTCGCACGGGGATAAGAAAATATGTAAACAGATGGCGGACATTTTAAATTTTGCGTCTATGTGTAAAACGAGAAAAGTTTTCATTACTCTCATAAAACAAATCAGAAACCGTCTCGGGCCTAGGCCCAGATGTAGAAAATTATTCATAATACAACAGTGTAGGCCTAAAGTTCGATTAGGCTATAGGACTAGATAAAATTAATAATAATAATAATAATAATAATAATAATAATAATAATAATATATTTATTGGTCCTTAATTGATCATTACAATGATATTGGACAGGTCAACATTATAACACACAAAGAGTAAGCACTACAATACAATACAAGAAAAACAAGTCAACAAAGATTTAAGATGTCAGGTATTCATTGATAGAATAAAACGGATTGTTAGTTAAAAATCTCTTCAGTTCAGTCTTAAAACTTATCACATTGTTCTTCTTTAAGTATTTGGGCAGCTTGTTATATAATTTAGCGCCTGAGATATCAGGTCGCATACAAGATAGGTTTAGGTGATGCTCTCCAATTTTAAAATTGTCTCTGTTCCTAGTAAAATGGTCATGGCAATCACCGTTAGTCGTTGTTAGCTTGTCATTATTTAAAACATATAAAATTGCATTGTAAATGTACAGGCAGGGCAAAGTTAAAATCTCTAGGTCTTTAAATAACTCCCTGCAGTGGGCATAACTGCTAGCATGGGACATATACCGTACAGCCCTTTTTTGTAGTCTAAAAAGTCTAATGGTGTGGGGTGACAACCCCCAGCAGACAATCCCATACTGTAGTCTGGACTGGATATATGCAAAGTAAACTAATTTGACAACACGTAGACTGCATACATCCATCAGTCTTTTAATAAGGTAACATCCTCCTGCAAGTTTTTTACTCGCATAATTAATGTGTATGCCCCAGTCCAGCACATTGTCAACAAAAACACCAAGACAATTAGTCACATCAACTTCAACAATAGAATGAGATTTAATATAAACAAGAGGACTTCTGTCAATATTTTTTTGTTTTGTTTTAAACTGCATCAACAATGTTTTATCAGCATTAATAAAAAGTTCATTATCATCACACCATACAACCATTTGATTAGCAGCCAGCCTGCTTTCAGAATACAACGACTCAAGATCAAGGTTACTAATTAAGTCATTCGAATCATCTGCATATAGAGTAACTTTACCCATATTTACCGAATCTGTCAAGTCGTTTATGAAAACGATAAAAAACAAAGGTGATAGCACCGAGCCTTGCGGTACGCCTAAACTTAACTTCACTTCTTTTGAAAAAGTTGTTTCTAATTTACCAGATATACAAACAATTTGGCTACGATCTTCTAGGTACGATTTTATCCAGGAATGAGGTTTCCCCGCAATTCCCAGGTGTTCAAGTTTTTTAAGAAGCATTTCATGATTGACACTGTCAAATGCTTTAGAATAGTCATAAAATAAACCTATCACGTGTTTGCGTTTGTCAATGGCCTCAATTACATGAGAGATAATATCACACAGTGCAGTCGTAGTAGACTTCCCCTTCACAAAACCATGCTGGCTCTCGTTTAATAGCGAATGACTGTCAAGAAAAGAGATTAATCTATTACGCATAGCAGTTTCAAAAATCTTTGAAAACACAGAAAGTAATGATATAGGACGATAATTACTTAACTTAGTTCTGTCACCTTTCTTAAATATAGGGACCACTTTAGCTTTTTTTAAAGCATCTGGAAATTTGCCCTGAATAAATGACTCATTAACAATGTGTATGAGTGGAACCGCAATGTAAACGCTCACATGTTTTAAGATATTACAAGGAATACTATCTAAGCCAGAGGACTTTTTCTTACTAACTTTGTCCACAATATCATAAAACTCTTGTTTTCGCATAGGCCTGAGAAACATGGCATTGATCGGAGTATGGACACTTGTAGATTTAGGTTGGATATTGTATGTGCCAGGTTTATTGTACACATTTGAGGTGCTGTTATTCGACGGCAGTGACTTTCTCAATTCAGCCACACTAGTGCCAAAATGCTTGTTAAACATATCTGCTACCATTTCCTGCGAAGTAATAAGGGTTGAATCGTTTGTTATGTTTATGTCCAAGGGTGACCTCCTGTTACCGCCAGAATAAGTATTAATAACATCCCATGCGGCTTTAGATTTGTTATGAGCATTAGCCAGATAGTTCTCAAAGTAAATTCGCTTGGCCTCCATAATACTATTTCTGTACAATTTTTTAATTTCTAGGTAATACGAAATATCTAAATTACATCTTTTTGGCCCCTTGGATTTTAAATATGCATTTTTTACCTGCAGTGACAGTGAATACAAGTCTTTTGTATACCAAGTTCCTTTTGTTTTAACGGTTTCTTTAACTTTTTTTAAGGGGAATGCTCGATTAAACACTTGCATAAATATACTCATGAATGAATCAAACATAATATTTACACATGTTAAAGCAAAAACAGGTTCCCAATTAACCTCCCTCATGTAAGCGATGAATTTGTAAATATTATGATTACTAAATTGTCTCGTTTCTTTATCAGTACCTTCTCTAATAGGCATTACGTTTAACTTCACAGCATGCCTAATTATACAGTGGTCTGACAGACCATAGTCACAAACATCGGTTTCAGATATGTCACTTTCAATATTTGAAAAAATATTGTCTATGCACGTGCTGCAAGTTTTTGAAATCCTCGTTGGCACGGTGACAGAGGCTTTAAAGTTTTCAGATAAAAACAGATCTGTTAAAGAATTACTATGAGGATGATTTTCAGCAAAATTCACATTAAAATCTCCGCAAATTATTGATTTACACTTTTTTAATGTTATGATTTTTAAGATTTCTTGTAACTTGTTATAAAAAATATCGAAACTCGACGATGGCGACCTGTATATACAAAACATTAAAAACCTTCCACACTCTGAATAAAATCTATGGCACTGCACTCTAACACTTTTTCTGTACACAACTTATCAAAGCTATCCAGCTTTTTAGCTTGCAGGCCATCTTTAGCAAAGATTAAAGTTCCACCGTTTTTTAATTCTTTTCGACAAAAACAGCTTACCAGATTGTACCCTAGTATGTGCACACTAGGGACCTGTTCTTCCGTCAACCAATGTTCCGACAAGCAGATTATATCACAAGGTTGGGATAAAGTGTATGATTCTAGTTCATCGACCTTGTTACGTAGGCACTGAATGTTTGTGTACATAATTAGCAGTCGTTGCTTATCACTAGGAGTGCAACTACTTTCCGGGTTAGAGTCCAGTGGAGTAACAACAGACCCTGCAATAGGTATCACTGTAGTTCGTAGAGTTGCCAGACTTCTTTCTTGCTGTTTGTTGCCTGAGTTGGGTTTATCACTACACACAAAAGACTTTGCCAATGGATGCTCATGATGAGTTTCGACCACTTCCTTACTCCCTAGTCATTGAGTTGTATAATCGACTTTTTGCAGCTCGGAGTTGAACAAGCGTTGGTATGATGGGCACTCACTACTGTTTGTCTCGTGTCTGCAGTCAAACTTAAGATTGTTTGACACGTTTGCCTTACTGCAGTTTGCGCATAAAGCCACGTCACTTGTACATTGGGAATATGTGTGCTTGCCGCCGCAGAAACCGCACACTTCGTCACGTTGGCAATCTCTAGCAAAGTGGCCGAACGCCTGGCATTTATAACAACGTTTAATATAAACATAGTCTTTAATGTTGCATCTTCTCCATCCAATATTAAGTTTATTATCGCGAAGAAGTAACTTTCTTGTATCTGGAGAAGCTTCGATCACAATATTTATCAGTCCAAACTTGTTTTCTCTTCCCTTGTATACAACTCGCATATCCGTAGTCAGCGCATCTAGATTGTTTTGATTTACAATCGTTGCCTTCAAGTCACCGTCATCAGTCGCTGATGCCACGTCGAACACGATACGAACATAACACGTTTGACAAGCCCTTGGCCTCTCCTAGGCAACCCTAGGCCTGCACGACCTTGTTTTGACAACCATCCCGCACAAATAACTAGTTTTGATTACTAAAAGTTTTATGCAGATGAACAATAGTATGATAGTCCTAGGCTATTCCAAAATTTACGGCAATAATACGCCTTTTCTTTTCTTTTAATGATCTCACGCAATCTTCTGTCAATAAATAAAAAAGTAAAACAAAAGATGGAGCAAATTTTTAGTGTTCTTTTGCAAATCTGCTGATTTACATGGCTGTGGAATGCAGTGGAAAAAACATTTGTTGTACTTATTGTTGAATTGAAAATTTCTGATTGGATGAGAGTTGCTCAGACTTAACCAGGCCTTATCCTGCCATGTCCTGCATTATACCGTCCTTATACCACCTATACCCGGGATAAATGTACATGAATCGGGGCCCAGATGTTTAACATAAATTTTGACCAACAGTACAAAATATAAAACACTTATTTGTTAAATTCCATGTGTTTAGGCCAATTGGTATCACAATCTACATTAGTCAGTAAGCCGCTCTGTGTTTGTAATCCTGTAGTCACTGGCTCTGTGTTAACATTATTTGTTCTCTTGTTTTTTCTGTGTTGTTTATCAGTTGCGCATGGTAACGATAGCATTCGTTTGCAATCAATGGCTCCACGCTCTTGTCAATATTTTCCTCTCTTGCTTTTTACATGTGTTTTGCTAATCTAATAAAATATACAGTCCACTTTTACATGTGTTTTATCCATCACATTACCCAGTTTAAATACGGTTGACGCGTTCTTATCCACCCCCTCCCACCATTTCCCCAACCCCCTTTAACAAAATAAACAATAAAATAAATGAAATTGATATATAGTTCGTCCGTTTACATTTGACGTATAATAGATATGTCAATCACTGGGGATCTCCGAGACTATTTCCCGGTGAGCTAGAGAAAGATGATCTTGTCAAGAGGTCAAGAGGTGTGAACAAATCTGGTCTTTTGTCCCTTTGAGGAACTCCAAATTCGTCAACTGTAAACGGTCGAACTATACTGAGAAAACAATTAAAAAATTAAACTTTATCACAGGCGTCGCAATATGATCAAGCCGGTTGAAGCGCCCTAGTTTCTCACATCTTTGTTCTGGTTTAACGCTTCCCTTACGAACACAAACGCTGACAAAGACGATGACGACCGCGACGTGAGAACCCCCCTTCCCTCCCCCTACCCGTGGCTGGTTCCGACCAGTATGGGGCGTTCCTCCCCACAACCCCTAGGCTAGAGTGGCGCATTATGACGACGGTTGACGCGCCTTTAATCCAAGTAAAGAAAAACTCAGACCCATTCAGACATGGTTTTCAGGGGCACATGTGTACCTTGCCGTGTCATGTTTGATGTTGTGCTAGAACTAGATTTAACTAATGTGAGATGGCAGTTTATCGTTCGATCATATCTTGCTTGCATGCTCACTCAGATGTTAAAGCTGAACTTTAAAAATATATTTGTCAATATATTAAGTATTGGTAGAAAAAATTTGATATTAATTGACATTTAATATTGATTGGCAAATAGTGTGGCTCGTTGGTCTTGTGGTTAGCGTATCTGCTTCCAATGCAGAAGGTCCAAGTTCGATTCCCGCTAAGGTCAGAATTTGTTTTACTTCTGATTTGGACTTAAGTCCATCAGTTTTTGTCTTACGAGTTTGTAAACGGTGACTTTGGAGCTGTCCTAGCAACGAACCACATAATAAATTTAGAGTTGTTCTGAATCGGCCTTGTTGATTCTGGCGTTGATTCGCGGGTGTTCGCATTGTCCATACCACTGATCGCTATATTTTCTATTAAAAATATCGATCTTTGGTTGGTTATCGCTTACTCTTCGATTGCGGCCGTCGGGGCCTACAGGGTTGGCTTGGTCGCTTTGATTTAAAGTTTCCCACTGGAAATCAGTTATACAACTGAGTGGGTAGACTCTAAATACAATTTATGTTATTTTGTAATTTATTTATTTATACGCACCGAGACCCGGCACCTCCACCATTGGTTTGGTGGAGGTGCCGGGAAGGACTTCAAAACATTTATGTGTGAATGTAGTTAAACAATTATATATAATAATTCCTTGGTCCTAGAACTACCTATTCACCTACTTTGTATGATATGTTTATCCATAAACACATAGCATCGTACAGGTCCCACTTCTGTGTTGATTTGGCTGCTGAGCCGCTCAGAGGTGGTTTCGTGATAGCCTCCGTTCTCGGGTGTAGCTCGCTGAACAAAACATTCTTGAGTGACCATGTCTGTGTCCCGTGGCTGGTTCTGACCAGCGTGAACCCCTCCCCCCCATATCCCCTAGAACGTTAGATAGAGTGGAGCATTATGACCGAACGGTTGACGCGCCCTTAGTCCAAATATACTCAACTAAAGAAGACGACGATCATGACAACACAAACGATGACAAAGACGATGACAACCACGGCGTGAGTACCCCCTTTCCTTTCCCCTCCCCCTACGGAGTCTTGTTCTAACCAGCAATGGCCCAATGGGACGTTTAATACCAACTATACAGATGTCATATTAAATGATTCTACGAGTGAGCGTAGCGAACGTAGTCTTTCATAACGCTACTCGATCAGGCCTTGGCCGTGAGCATTGTCTGTCTGTCATTCTGTCTGTCTGTCTGGTCCCATACGGCCGAACGGCCAAATAGATGGAGCTGAAATTTTAAACAGACATCCGTTAACAGGTAACTTAGACCTGCTAACAAAATGAGCGCAATCTGTTGCGATTTAAACCTGAAAAAAATAAAAAACTGAAAAATACGTTGAAATGTATAGGAATTATTTTAACGACAATGGTTTTCATTTTGAAATAATAATTTTGTTTGTTATTTACCTGGCTGTGAAATGCCGTGTCCAAGGTTAATCGAATGTTGGACGTCAAGGTACCCCAAATTCCGCTCGTAGATTGAGTAAACCTTGCAAAATTTTCACGTATTTCGTACTGGCTATGTTTTCCATAGTATTGTCACAGATGATTGACTACACTGCGTTATATACATTTCAAAACATGTAAAATAATTTAAAAAATACAATCCATGCAGTAATTACAAAATCTTCCCCGACTATTGAATCCACGTCTCTCACATTTCGGCTTTAAGGGCGCTTTAGCCAACTCGACTAGGGATACGCCAAAGTCGTTGTAAGACGAGTGAGAGAGTCATGTGTTGAGTACGCGGGAACATTTGCATATAAGTTTGATTATAATACTCGTATAAATAATATGGTATTTAAGTTTAGGTCATAGTTTGGGCCATAATGCTTCACTGTAGCCTATGATAGGCTAAGGAGGCCTTAGGTAGGGGGAAGAAAAGTCATGTTACCGGGTACTCAACACATGGCTTACTCACTCGTCTAACAACGACTTTGGCGTTTCCCTAGTAAGTTACATGAAACAAATGCGCGCTATTTTTCTTGTGCGGCGAACCACAAACGCGGTATTCGACGCAGCCGCGTAGGAAAATAATGCTCAGTATTTAACAGGCAGTGGATAATGCATTGTTGACGAAACAACATCCAACGCCATCTTTGTCTGTCTTGGTCGCATTTCGCACTTTCCAAGTCGTGTTTCTTTTTTCTGGATTAAATTAAATTAAATTTTGTAATTCGGGAAGAAGATTAAATCAATATTAGTGTTGGTTACAAACGAAGAAGTTTTGTCTACGTTTGAATGTGGTTTGTTGGGCGTGATTTCTTAGACATTAGTAAAACAACATTTATTCGATAATCGGTGGAGTCGTCTAGACCTAGGGCCTTGGCTGGTTGGCTTTATCATCTGCCGACAATAGGCCCATTCAGCAAACCATACTTGAGTTTTACAGTATTGCACTTTTCTCAAGCAGCTTCTGGGATTTCAAAACCCAAACACCAACATATTACCCACCCACGCCTACCTCTTTAGCAGGGACTAGATTGCCCTAGGTGTGACACAATATGTGACGTTATGTCTTGCGACTCCAACTCCAGCTTAGTCAACCATATGAGAAACTTTTTTCATACGACCACAGCGACCAACATATTTCATTTAGGAATAAAGTACCACGATGTGAGAACCCCCCCCCCCCTTCCTACCTCCCACTACCCGTGGCTGGTTCTGACCAGCATGGGATTTTTTCCCCATATCCTCTAGGCTTCTGTGGTGCATTATCACCTAACATTCTTCATCATTAACATACATTTACATTAACAATAACATACATAATTTATTACACATTAATATGCTGTCTGTTGTCATCAATTTAATCTGTATAATTTTCTGTTCTTTTTTTAACTATGAAAATAATACAATCAATAAACACACAATAAATCATTTAATTAACTTGTGTTATCACAGACGGCGCAACATGACTTAACCGGTCAAAGCGCCCTAGATTCTCACGTCATCGTTATAAATTGTTCCATGAATATCACTGCTTCATAGACTTTACACAGGAGCTCCCGAATCGATTGTCTACAATCAAACACCAAATTCAATTTAAAACTTACACTATCACAGGTGGCGCAATAAGATCTCCCTAGTTGAAGCGCCCTAGTTTCTCACGTCGTCGTGTACTGGTTCCACTAAGGGTACATCAATTGTTGGTATACCAACAACAATAATATCAAGCAGATACCAAATGTACTTAGTACTTGAAATTTACATGAATACACCGTATTCAACGTTTTGTTAAATTGTGATCATTAAATTTACTTTGACAATAATATAATTATGTTTGAGACCCGTCCCGTATGACCCCGGGGTAAGTTTGACCCAGAACCTGGTTCTGCTTTACGTACAGAAGGCGAGGAAAAGTCCATCTCGCTGACATTTGCTGGTAATTAATTAAAGAGTAGTATAACAATCACCACCACAAGGTTCTCATTGCGAAGAATGAAGCATGTTGAGTTGTACATAGGAAATCGAAGAGTTATACAAAATCTTACGTTTTCAAAATAAAAACTGATTTTCAAAGAAGGACCCTCCATTTTGACTTAAGATTTGTCAACGTTAATCTGACTCACGGATATCTCCTAACTAGAGAAAATGTTGTTCCCAGAAGTGACACATGTTATGCCATAATTAACCGTACCGTACTTCATCATTGTTGAAACATAATGTACCAAATATGATGTCTTGCGCATTTTGTTCGTTTATCGTATGACAACTGCGACAAACTTTCTACATTTCTTAAGTAATTTGTATATTCAAAATAATCCCAGTGGGGGCCCGAGGTAGAATCGGCCCAGTGCTTGGAACTGCCTATCGTAAAAGGCGATTGAAGAGCAACTCCCTAAACTACAGGCGAGCTCTATCAGTTGTCGTCGGGGACCTCTCCCCTGTTCTCGTGACGTCCTCCCCGACCATGACAACCATGACAACACGAGCGATGAAAAAGACAATGACGACTGCGACGTGAAAAATCCGCATTTCCTCCTCCCACCCCTGGCTTGATCTGACCAGCATGTGACTTTCAACCCCACATCCACGAGGCTATAGGTTTCGCATTATGACCTTACGGTTGACGCACCCTTAACTAAAATAATTAAAAAAATATATATTCAATGTATTAATCTTTCTTTTATCACAATCCCCTGTACCATTAGAAAACAATATATCAAACAAACCTTTAAAAAAATTACTAACCTATTCACATCACATGCTGCGCTAAACGACCAACCCGGCTGAAGCGCCCTAATGTCTCACGACGTCTAAGTTGATGAGATCTCATGGAGTCTATCAGTCCGTAAAGACGATGAAGACCACGACCTGACATCCCCTCACCCAACAACCGCCATTCCTAGCTGGTTTTTACAAGAATGGGATATTTCTCCCTACAAATGCGTATTATTTCTAACGGTTGACGCGCCCTTTAATCCAAATACACTTAAGAAAAGTTTATTTCTGCCCAAGGTGTCTGCATGGAGTCTCGAGTCACCCGTGGCTGGATCTCTCCTGCAAATAATTAACGAACTGAATTTTCATATAAAAAAAGTTTTAAATAGGAATATTACAACGACAATCTATAGTGGGACAACAATTTGATATCATTTAACAATTAATATTAACCATAAAAAGTATATGAAAAGTTAATGAATTAAATAGATATAGGGTATACTAGATCTATTTTTATTATTTAACTAGAAGCGAGCTCTGGCGGGCGTCGTCGGGGACTTCTCAAACGACGTTGATTATATATGACAAAACAAACTATGATAATTTGCGACGTGCAAAAATCCTACCTCAGCTAGACTCAAGCAGGAGATGGGGGTGGGTTAGTTGCTTCTCCTCTCGGAACCTAAAACTAACAATTTGGACGCCACGTTCTTCGCTGAGAGAGAAAGTCAACGACCTAAGGAAGAACGAAGGATAGGCCGATGCTAACCAAAGAAGAGATAATTTGACAAAAATATCCCGGGTTTATTATCAAAGTTACAATACAACTAATATGCACAGGCCTGGTTAACGTAGGAGCTGAGAAGTAACATATTAGAATGAGACAGGTACAAGAGAAAATTAAATAATTGGCTTTCTTTACAAAATGGTGGCACCAAGTTACGTTACATGTTACACAAATTATACAGTTTACCTTTAAGCCAGCAAGCGGTTGAAAATGCCTAGGAGCCTCAAACGACACAAGTGTTCTAACGTTCACATAAGCAACTTCAGCAATGATCGGCACGATCGTAATAAGTAGGCTTTAACGCTGAGATACAAGCTATCTCCGCCCTTGGTTGAGACAAGCGTAATCTAGTTAAGGTTCTCACAAATACATTTGCTACATATAGGCATAATTCTTCATACTGAGTTGAGGTAGCTCCTCGTACCAATTAAATAGCATCGAACGTCAGTAAGAAAATTATCCTAAATCAGAAATCATAAATATAGCCGACATAGGCCAAATCCTTCACGGATAATAGTACTCCCACAAATAAATTTGCTACGAATAAGTGTAATTATTCTAACTACGTTGAGGATCCCTGTACCAATTAAATTGCATCTAACGTCGTTTAGAAAATTATCCTTAACACAAATACACAGCCTTCGTAGGCCAAATCCTTCACGGATAATAGTACTCGCTTAAGTTCCCCATGAACATTTCTCCACACACACTATGAACCTTAACATAACAGTAGGCCTATCAATTACACTCACTCGCCACTTATCGACAAGCTGCCTAGACATTTCAGTCTCGTACCGGGGTACTTGGTTACAGAATTTATACATGGCAATAATATGAGGTACACAATTTAAACAGTAACCCTCTAAGCATGGCTATGAGGCAGTAGGCACAAATTTGAATACGTACTCCTCGTTACAATTTACAATGAATTGCTGCGTACAGCCGGTTATGCTTTGTTGGTTGAGCTACTGTAAATGCCATTCACAGACCAACTTACAGTGTAGCTACAACTCCGTAGGTACTATACTTTATTAATACAGTAACCCTGTAAGCATGGGTATGAGGCAGTAGGCATAATTTATTTATTTAATTATTTATTTGTTCAATCAAATACAGCATTGCTGCCATTTTGCATTGAGGTACTAGGATAATAAATTTAAAATCATATTTTAAAAACATAAAATGTTATGAAAAACAGTAAAACATAATCATTTCAGTAACATATAGTTCGTTAACACTTACAATAACTTGAATAAATATAAATCAATAGTTAATAACATAATGATGATATACAATGAATTACCTATACGATGATGAATTGATGATTTTATAATCTACTGCTAGGCCTATTTATAAAAAAAGAACAAAACAGTTAATAAAACAGTAAATAACCAATTTGTTTTAAAACCTAAGCTTAACTATCCAATTAATGATTTGTATATAGCTGCGTACAGCCGGTTATGCTTTGTTGGTTGAGCTCACTGGTAAATGCCATTCACAGACCAACTTACAGTGTAGCTACAACTCCGTAGGTACTATAATATAATCTTCCATATGGGCAAGATGAAGTTTTGAAACATTCAGCGACACTGCTCAATGGTCTGGGATAGGCCTAAAATTACAGGTTGCTAGGCACATGTACATTCTTTGCACTAGTCGCCAACATTTATCACAAGAAGATTGCCATTGGGGTCAATCTAAAATTTACGGTCAAGCGTTCATCTAGCCTCAGGTAGCACCAGGTTGACCAATCTTTCATGGCTAGGAAAGAGTAGAGTATAGTTTTCTAACAGGAGCCTAAAATGATCACAATCTCACACGAAAAATTATCTCATGAGAAAAAAACGAAGGGAAAAAGTAATTTTATTAAAATATTTATATATTATATATATTATGTTGCAGGGGATATGATCGTATTATTTAAACATTTATATTATGGAGGTGGTATTGTAGGCCACAACGTCTGACTCGTGGATATTCTTAACCACAGGAAAGGTTGTTCCCAGATGTGACACATGTGATGTACCTTTAACCGTACATCATAGGCTAGCAGAATGTAACAAACATGATGACTTGCGCACGCAATTTGATGCCTCCTAATCATACACTGGACTCGGGGTAGAATTGGTCCGGTTCATGGCTCTGCTTATCGTAGAAGGCGAGGCAAGATATAAAGTCCATCTTGCAAACATCAGCTAGTATTTGAAGGAGTATTTTTCTACGTGAAAATAGAGGCGAGCTCTGGCAATCGTCGTCGGGGATCTTTCCCCCTTTTCTTAACCACCTTACCGACAACAATGACATTACGAACGATTACAAATACAATGACGACCGTGACGTGACAATGCCCCTTCCTCCCCTTACCCGTGACAGTTCTGACCAGCTTGGCCCTTCCACCTCATATCCCATAGGCTAGAGTGGCGCATTATGACCTACCAGTTGACGCGCCCTTATATGTAATGAGCTTAGAATACAATATAATCATCACACAAATCATAAACTCATTTAATTTAATTTCAATATCCCAGGCGGCGCCATACGACCAAACCGGTTGAAGCGCCCTAGTTTCTTACGTCGCTGTGAAAGTGAAAACACGAGGTTGCTATTGGAACCCATGAACTAACCAGGGTCGTGAAGGACAGAGTCAACAAGGAGATAGAATGAACGCTGACATATTGTTGAGCACCACCGCATTTAACATTGTGGATGCTTCCTGGTTGGCTTGTTTGCTTAAGAATTTTTGTGTATATGCAATCAAACGGCACAATACTGTAGTGTAACTAAATTTAAACTTATGGTTTTTCTTAACCTTTATTCCCAGAATTGTGATAAGCATTTATTAAAAATTAATTCAGATTTTTTTTAATGACGCCATATTGATCGTCAGGATAACTAGTGTCCAAAATGCCCCAAAATGGCCAGGGAGTGCCCTGAACAGTGTTTTAACACCAATATTACAACCGGACCCCTTGTTGTGGATATTTGATTCAAACATTCAAAATATTGCAATATTTATATTATAATTAAATTTGTATTTTAACAACTCAAAATTGGCCCTTTTTATAAACCCTTGGTCTAATGAATGTGTAGCACGTATACCCTTCGTTCGATGAAGATCTTGTCATTTTTAAGTAAATGTGACGATTTTGCTATTCAAAGTAACTTAATTACCTTGTATATGAACCTCGTTGCAGGTGCATATGCAGAGTTTTATAATAATGGGCTTTGATTAATTGAACTTAGATTGACTTTATTAAATATTGTAACACACAAGACTCTAATGCCTTCTAATTAGTTTGAATGGTTCTCGAACTACTTGACATCTCATCAAGACCCCTGCTACTGTGATGGTATCGAGCTCGCAGAGATTCACAGCTGCGGGGTTGTTGCCTGGGATCCCACACAAAGGCCCCACTTGAGCAGCCAGGCCAGACAAAAGCGACACCCTCCCCTCATATCCACAAACAAACAGGCACATATATGTCGAATGCCTGTTCTATTTCGCAATTCTTTATCATTCTACGGCTACAAAGAATCTTCACGAGACATTCATTTATTCTACATGGTAGGAAATACTCCATGATTTTGAACAACGCTCTGGAGAAAATGTGAAATTACATTTGCGAATGTTAGGCACAAAACACTGAATTTTCATACAGAACATAAACAATTGCTATAATATGTAAAAAACACTTCTATACACCTTGCTTAAGCATAAGGTCGACGCACCTTTGTTTGCCGTGTCAGAGCTTGCATCTGCTTATCGTACAAGGCGAGGAGGTGATAACGTCCATATCGCACACATCAGCTGGTGAAATTAGGAAGTATTTTACTCCACGAAACTAGAGGCGAGTTCTGATGGTCGTGGGCGAGGACTCTTCGTTTCCCCTTGACAACTTGGACGGTAAAAAAGACGATGACGACCACGACGAGAGAATTCCCGCCTTCTTCCCTCTACCAGCAGCTTGTATTGAACAGCATGGGATTTCCCTCTCTACATCCCATAGGCTTAAGGAAGACATTATGACCCAATTGGTTGACGCATTTTAAAATCACTGAAAATTAAAAAAATTATTCTGAGGTAATGTTTAATCACTTAAACTGTACATCACATGTTAGCAGAATGTACCAAATAAAAAAGATGCATTGCGCACGTAATTTCGTCTCCCCCAAATCATATGAAGAACTTGTATCGTATGATAACGGCGACAAACTTTAAAAATTTCCCCATTCAAAATTTGTTTTAAATTAAAATTGAATTTACATCAACACTTTTAATTTTGTGTTTATTAAAATAAAATTGCTTTAGCTTTTATCTTCTTTCATCTATTTTTTCCCTTTTTTTTAAACTTGGAAAACAAAAATACTTAATCGTCAAACACACCATAAACTAACTTCATAAAACTTAGAATATCACAGGCAGCACAATACAATATGACTAACCGGTTGAAGCGCTCTAGTTTCTCACGTCGTATGTGTTTTCTTTCACCTTTTTTTTATTTTTCGTTTTCCCTGTAACATTTTAAAGTTTTATTTTTGATTTCATGTTGCTGATTTTGTTTTGTGTAAAAAAACAAACAAAACAATAGGTTGCTCTGAATGTCAATACATTTAACGTGATATGTTGACTTTCCCTATCTTTTGAGTATAAGAAGAACCTGATTCGGCAAGAGGTAGATTGACGATATTAATCAGAACATATACTATGGCTGTTGGGTGATCGCAGATGCCAAATTTCTAGGGCGGGGCTTAGTCGAAGAAGACGGAAATGGGCAAAAAAAGTTTCGTGCTTTGGTGGCTTGTTTACATTGTTTCTTTTCTGACATTTAGAATGATCAATTATGGATGCAAATTGCAATTGGTGACACGACTTAATCCAACTAAATGTAGACAGGTCTAGGGCTCCCTTTGGAAAGTGAATTGGTTTCAATAAGATGCTGGGTTTCCTCCGAAGTCTGTGGGAAGTATTTTTCTAAGAAAAATAAGACCGGTTGCATTGACTAGTGTTTGGGACGTCGTAAACAACGGACAAGAAGGCGACGAACTAGCACAATGGCAAAGAGTATTTTCACTTCAACATTTGGCGCATTTCCTGTTGCTTATTGCTCTTTCTGGGGATGTGGAGCAAACCCTGGTCCTTTGCAGTGTTTTTCAAACTGATGATCATTCGCTTGCTAGTGACCCCTGCAGACCACCTGTGTCGCACATGGATATAATTTTTGCCTCCTTCTTACTTTGTGTGGAGATGTAGAAGAAAATCCAGGTCCAATCAACGGGCAGAACAAGCGTTGCAATCATTGTAAAACTGAGGGGCTAAAAACCAACTTTTTACAATATGCTCTGAATGTACGAGCCCGTTCCACAATACATGCGTCAAAATACTGCCATCCTTGCACAGGCGTTTTAGTTAATGTTGCACAGACTTGGACGTGGGTGGGAGTGCACAGTGTCACGTTAAATGATTCATTTTTCATTGCTGGAGATGCGCTTCTTAACCAAAGCACCAAAGCGATTCTGGCTCCAATAATTCTGCTATACAATTACTATCTTTAACGCTCGTAGTCTTAAACATTCGAAACGCTCTCCCATAAATCATACCTGGATTGAAGCGCTTACCCCATCAGTTATTTTCGTCCCGTGAAAAAGAGGCTCGATGCAAGTGTACGAGATTCGGAAATATTACCCAGTCCTACATGGTATTTTGGAAGGACCGGAAAGCCCGACCAGGAGGTGGAGTTTTTTCATGCAGCAAAACCTGAGCTTAAGCCGGGGCATGTACCTGAACTATCTACACTTAATGCAGAGATCATCTGGGTGGAGATAACATGCGGAAATTTAAAAAAATGTTACTTGGGTCTGCTTACAGGCCGCCTAATTCGACCGCAGATTTAGACAAGGGAAATAATCGAATCTTTATGCCCTGTTGACAATTAGTAACCAAGTATACCGCAATAGTTTTTTTGTGGAGATTTAATTTGAATATAACTTGGGATTCTGTGGGCTCCTATTCCCAACGTGCAATGCCAATCCCTTTATTTATCTGCGTTCCACGAGCTCTCTTTCACGCAATCAGTCACCGAAGCTACTCGAGTAACGGATACTTCGCGATCTATCATTGACCTATTGCTGTGCAATAACCCAAATATTATTGAAGACACGAGTGTTATTCCAGGAGTGAGTGACCATTTGGCAGTATGCGCTAATATTAAATTCACTGTTCCTAGAACCAAATACATTAAAATCTGTATGGAACAATAAAAGGCTGACTGGCTGCTACTTAGAACTCTTTTCGTAAAACGCCTTACAATATTATATCAACAGCATGACGTTAATCTGATGTGGAACGATTGGTGTTCGGTGTTTTGGGAATTTTGTTGAAGTTGCAATTCCAAAAGTTATAATGAAGCGTCAACGCCGGGCACCATGGATTTAAATTCGGATCTTCTGAAATTGATTAAAAGCGTGACTAACTCTTTATCAAATGTAAGGGATCCAGTATGAAGATTTATGGAACTCTTACAGAAAGTTTCGAAATCAAGTGAAAACAACAATACGAAATGCTCAGCAACAGCATGTTTTGGAACTTAGGGAGCAAATTTTTAAAGGACTCTGGAAATTTATCCGTTCTAAGAGTGGCAGTGCAGCTCCTTCTCACTTCTCAGCAAATGGTAAGGTTTTAACTGATGCAAAAGAAATTGCCAATGCATTTAACTCAAAGTTCCAAGAAAACTTTACTCCATTAGCGACAAACTGTACGAAATTATTTCTATGAAATCCATCAGTTCAAAAGCCCCTTAAAACTTTCTTCTCAGTCAATGAGGTAAGGCAAGTACTTCTCAACACTCGTCCTGGTGCGGCTAGTGGTCCCGATGGAATCCCTACTACAATTCTTCAAACCCGTGTGCTTCTTCGCTTGCTCCATCCCTCACTGCACTGTTCAAATTTCAAACGAGTCCGGAGTTGTTCCAAATGATTGGAAAGTAGCTAACGTTGTGCTGTGTACAAATCGAAAAACAGGTTTAGATGTATCTTACTACAGGCCAATTTCACTTACCAGTACGGTTTGCAAGGTAATGGAGCGTCTAGTTACTTAGCCATTTATACGCACTTAGAAATGAACAGTTTGATACCGCCTAACCAGCATGGATTTTTACCTCGTCGATCATGCACAACTATGCTGACAAAAGGCTATTGATGACTGGCAGCATACGCTTGACCAAGGAAAAACAAGGAAAATTTACTGCATAGCGTTGGACTGATGTAAGGCGTTTGCAGTGTGCCACACGAGAGACTTCTACATAAGCTACATAATTATGGAATTCAAAGTGAACTTCTTAATTGGGTTAAATCATTTTTTAAGGGCAGATCTCAGCGTGTAGTGCATGATGGAGCCTCATCATCATTAATTGACGTTACTTCTGGAGTTCCGCAGGATCGGTACTTGGTCCTTTGATTTTTACAATCTTTATGATAGACCCCACCTGATGTTGTAACGTCAAGTATTCTACAATATGCTGACGAACAACTGCTGTACAGAAACATATCTACTTCAGAAGACGCAAAAGGGTCTACAAAATGACCTAAACAATATCCAAGTTTGGTGTCAAAACAAACCAATGTCAATTAATGTTAGCAAGTCACAGTTACTTTTGAATCACGAGATCAAGAACCGGACACATAAACATCGTGTATAGCATAAATGGAGATATAATACCGTATTGCCAAAAAGTCAAACTACTTGGGAAAAATTGTTACTTGTGATCTGCGGTGGAATCTACATTGTGAGTATGTGCGTAACAGAGCGTCTAAAACTTTAGGGTTTTTTGTCGCGCTCTCTAAAGGGTGGCAAGCCAAGAACCCTTCGCACCGCATACTTAGCGCTGGTAAGGGAAATTATCACTCATGCCTACCAGCGTGGCATCCAACAACAAAGGACAACATGAGGGAAGTTGGAAGAATTTAAAATCGTGCACCAGACATATTATGGGTTACAAAGAACCAAGTGCCTTACACGTCGTGGTCAATGTCGCCTTTCCACCATTGAACAACTCATGAAGCAAGTGGAACGTTTTGTTCTTCAAAAGATGTTGACTGCTGTGTAGACCTTGACCCATTCCATCGGGTGTCTTAGAATCTTCGCGATTCAAGACGTAACCAGGCCCAGTCCATCACGCCACCATTTGCCCGAACCAGCGCGTACATAAGTGGGCTCTACTGCCGATCTGCCAAAATTTGAAACTACTCCCTGTCCGAAGAAACACACGGGCCTTTCCATGGGCTGCTTTTAAGAGAGTTGTTAAGTCTTCTACATTATGATTGCTTTTTTGATATTTGATTTCATTGAATTGTTATTGTTTTGTTAATTGTCTCTTCTATGTTTGTCCCCTTTTATCTCTATGTTTCTATGTTTTTATAAGTTCTTGTTTATTATCACAGTTTGTTGTGTGAGGCTGGCAGACACCTTGTGCTTGGGGCATACTGCCCTTTTCTGCCAACCTTCCTACTAAGCCTATTAGTGAACATAAAAAATAATAATAATAATAATTGGATGAGCAAAGGAAGACTTCAAATTTTACTTTGTGTTTTTTTGTTTGTTTTTTACTTACGTTACCCCAAGAAAAATGCTCGGGTGTTTTTTTTTGTACGTTTTTTGTCTGTTTGTTCGCTCTCTACCCGGGGAAAAAGGCATATGCGCTCTTGATGAAAATTGGAGGGGACCTTCGAAATCTCTAAAATTAGAGCTGTATTGTTTTTTGGTACAGTCGAAGAAAAATTTCTCATAATTATCGTACTTTTAACGGGTTTTTGTGCGATATTTTCGTGATATTTGGCAAACGGCTACTCCGATATTGATAAAACTTTATAGGAACGTTTAAAATCACTGAAATCATATATGTTATGATTTTAGAGACATTTGAAAAAATATTTCTTATAGAAATCGTACTTTTACGATTTTTTCTCCGGTTTTTAATACGACATTTTCGTGATATTTGGGCCGATTTTGACCAAACGGGTGGGGCTACAACGTTCATATTTTACATTGACATAAAGATTATGGTGATGTAGTGCCTCTTGAAAGAAAAAGTTGAAAAAGTTGGTCAAAATTCATAGAAATAAAGGTTTTAATATAAGCCTTTTACAGGTGTCTAATGAAGAAGTAATATCTAGTAATATAGAAAAAGTAAGAGATTCCACATAAAACGTAATCATTAGACAGAAATATTCAAAAAAAGCTCATCTGATCAACGCGACTAGAAAAAGCGTTCGCGAAGCGGCCTAGTAATAATAATACATGTTAGGCCTACATTCTACAGACCACACTTATCGAACTTCAAGTCAAAACATACATGTTACATGTCTTGTTTCCCCTATAAATAAAATAAGCTGCTTGATTTCTTCATCGATGGATAGCACAGAGTTATAACGCTTTCGGACTAGGGTTTGAAATATATAATTCTTAATCATATTCCTTTCTTTTATGAACATTGAAAGAATTGAAACATCAAGCATATCAATTTATTAACGAACAATATCACAGGCGACGCAATAAGACATATCCAGTTGAAGCGCTTTAGTATCTGTTGTAATGAAATTGAGTAAAGCACTTGCGGTTAGCGGCTATGCATACGATGAAGAAGGTCCAGGCTCGATTCCCGTTACAGCCAGAAGGTTTTTAATTTCTGATTTGGACTAAAGTTCATCAATTCTTGGATTAGGAATTTGTAAACGTTGACTTAGGAGCCGTCCTAGCAACGAGGCACATAGTAGATCCTAATGTTGTTAAGTATCAGCCTTGTTGATTCTGGTGCTGTCCTAGGGTGGAATCATGTCTAGTTTGAATGATCAGTGTTCTCTACTTAATATGCCGGTCTCTAGTTTGTCATTGCTCGCACTTCGATTGTGTCGGCGCCTACACGGTTTGGCTCGGTCGGCTCAAATTTATTGTCGCCTACTGAAAATCAAATCTGTGACTGATTAAGCACTCTTAAAAAACATATATATTTATTTATTTTGATTACCATGCGTTGAATTCATTTCAAAACGATGCGCAGAGACAACGTTGAACCTTGTTCACAATAGAAGTCACAATCATGAATTAAATTATACTTGAACTTTCTGTAGTGACGATTTTAAATAAATGTCTTTCTGTTCAATATACTAGATAATCAATATCGGGAACTCATGAGACTTCTCTATTCTTGCCAACACACAACACTAAAACACATGATACATGAAGGTTTGAATTAGTTTTTAAAACACTTGGAAGAATTGGCCTCGACTCCGAGCGTGGCTCTGATAATCGTTCAAGACGATTCAAGAGAAAAAGTCCCAACTCGCAAACATCAGCTAGTACGTAAGGGAGTATTTTCCTCCCCAAAAATTAGAAGCGAGCTCTGTAAATCGTCCTCGGGATCCTTGCCCCCTTCCCTTGACATCTTTCCCGACGACGACGACGACAATGACGTCAAGAACGAGGACGGACGACCATGACCGCGACGTGAGAATATCCCCCCTTTCGTCCCCCTACCCGTGGCTGGCTCTGACCAGCATGGGCCCCTCCTCCAAATATCATCTAGGTTAGATTCACGCAAAATGATCTATTGTTTGAATCGCTCTCCACAAAAAAAATTCCAACCAATCTAAGTCTCCCTATTCTTGTCTTGTTTCAGGTGTCCACGGCTTCAGTTGATGTAGTCGCCAACCAAGTTCAGCGCTCAGACAACCAGACGTGAAAGGTTCGTTGATTTGTCCTGTCTCAAATTGATTAAAACATTTCTGAACACCGTGGAAACGTGTCATAGAACAGGAAGTTTGTGATTTATAGAGTATTCTTTCATGTGATACGGGCAACAAACTTTCTTAATTTATAATTTTACACAAATTCTCATTTCATTTCATTTTTAACCATATAAATAAATTTTCTATTGCTATCACTATAAGCTATCTATCATATTCTTCACTTTTATTAACCTTGAAAACATAAGTGCCATCAAACACACCAGTAAACTCATTAAATTAACAAATACACATGCTGCGCAATATGACCTTACCGGTTGAAGCGCCCTAGTTTCTCACGGCGTCTAAGATTCCTCTGTGCTCTTTGGGCATTGATAACTTTACTGTTGTGTTATGAGCCCTAAAACCCAAACTAACTAACTAGATTCCTGTGTATTGTAAATTGCCTAATATGTAATGTAATCAATGTGATAGGCCTACGTGTGCAAAGTTTAGTTTGAGAAATTGTCTACAAAGCACGCTAGTCTCTCAATTCCTCGCCAGGTAGCGTGCGAGTCGCAAGTAATTCCGAGATCACTCTAACTCTGAGCAAAGAGATAGTCATACGTAGCGTGTGAGACTGATAAGGGAGGTCACGGGCTCAAATCCCACCACCGGCAACCCTGACTGAAAGTTTTCCCCGAGGTTTTCTTCAGTAGTTAATTTGAATGCTGGTAGCGAGTCCTCTGTAACAGCCCTCGGGCATTCCCTTATCATATGGACATCAATCCAGAAGTTAAACAATCTATTCTCAGCGGGTATCAGGACCTACGGGAGTGTTTCCCTATTAATGAAGTTGAGAAACCTTCTGATCAGTTACCTAACACCCTTATAACCTGGTTAGTCACCTACACCGGCCATCCTTACTTAAAAGTGTTATTCACACGGTAGCGTGAGAGTCGCAAGCAATACCGTGTTAACTCATTTCCCAGTTTAAACCCGAGGCCGTATACTTTTTTTTCGTCTGGTCCTAGTTGAACATTCGGGTTGCCCCTTTTATGACCCACGGTTGACGCCCCCTTAAACTTAATAAATTCTCATTTTGTTATTGTTGAGATCTTAACCATATTTTTTGGTAACCCTAACCTCGTTGAATCCAATGTATTTTCTCAATAAGGCTACTCCCACTAAAAAGAAACCCATGAATCTTTCAGTGATTTCACTATCCATATTTGGATATATAATACGGCGAAAAACTTCTAAGTTATCTCTGGGCCCGGGAAGAATTGCCCCAGAGCATGGCTCTGCTAATGTAAAAGAAGGCGATTCAAGAGAAAACGCTACCTTGCAAACATCACTGTATGAAGGTATTTTAAAATACCCCCGATCTAGGGGCGAGCCCTTGAATCGTCGTCCGGGACCTTGCCCCCTTTTTTGACGACCCCTCGACGAAATGACGACAATTACACCACGAACGATGACAAAGACAATGCGACCGCGATGTGAAAAACCCCCCTTCCCCCCCTTTAAAACCCGTGGCTGGTTTGACCAGCAGGGCCCCCCCCCCCCCCAAAACCCCCTTGGGCTGGTGGGCTTATGACCCAACGGTTGACGCGTCCCTTAATCCACATAAAACCAAAAAAATTTTATTTTTTATATTCACTAAAAAACTAATCATCATACCCAACAAAAACCATGTGTCATTAACTTTTCAATATCACAGGGGCGTATATAACCTAACCGGTTGAAGGGGGCCCTAGTATATGAAGAAATTCTACAGTGATAATTCGAAAACTTTCTAAATTTCTACCCTAGTAATCTATTTAACCCAAATTTAATTCACACATACACATTTCTTAAAATTTAAATTTTTTTTCATTCTCATACATTACTTTTGTTTTTCATTTCTTTCATCATCATAATTTTATTTTTATTTATACACTTCGAAAAAAAATATAATCATCAAACCCTACCTGATTAACAATCTCGTAAAACTTCTTTTACGCGGGCGGCGCAATAGCCGCCCCGGTTTGAGCGCCCTATTTCCCTCACGGGAGTAGCAGGAAGTAAATGTTCTTTCGTTTAGCGGCTCTTCATAGAAAAGGAAGATCTGGGGGCCCTTTCCCGTAAAACTCGAATTTTTTATTTTTGATTTGGGGAGAACGTCAGTTTTTGGCTTATGAATTTGTAAACGGGATTAAGAGGCTCCTAGCAACGAGGGCATGAAGATATTTTGATCTTGTTAAAAAAAAATCCCCGATCCCCAACGTAAACAGATATGTTTTTCAGATACTGAAAATATTCAGAAAAAATAATAGCCCCCCCAATCAGACAGATATGATTTTAGTAAAATGAAAATATTCTAGAGAAAATAATATGAAAAATCATATCTGTGACTGATTTGGGTACTTTTTAAAACACAGATTATTATTTTTTTATTGAATTCATTCAAAACGGTGCGAAGAGAATAGTAAAACATTTTTGACTTTAGAAGCCAAATTTAAATTTAAATTACTTGAACTTTCTGTAGTAAGGGTTTTTCAAGTGACAATGCTTTTGTTTTTTTCCCAAATCGTCAAGCTTAGAAAATTCCTGATAATTTATCTTTACAGGGAAATACAAAAAACCCAATAAAATTTTTGACGCATTTGATTTCTAAAAATTATACTACGATGAATTAAAGGGGAAAATTTTAGTTTTCTTATTTACAGCATAATAGTTGTTTTTACCAATTGTGTGGGTAAGCTGAAAAAAAAACATAGACAATTGAAGTTTTTTTTGTTTTGACAGAAGTAAAAGTTCATTTTAGTTTAAAATCATTTTTAAATTTTACGTACCAAGACAAGGTATATATATCTATTATAGTATAATACTTAGAGTTGACGTAAACTCCTTTCATTTTTTACAGTTTTGGGGGGTTTTTAAAGTTTTTTAAATTTTAGTGAGGGGCCTCAAAAGTATTTTAAAGTTTATTTTGTTTATACCCAAGTGTAATATTATTTGTTTACACTTCTTGAAGCTGAATAAGGTTAATTAAATTTAAAAAGCCTTTTCGATTTTAAAAGCGATTCATTTCTTTCAAAATGGTTAAGTATTGACCGTGTGTAATTTGCAGAAGAAAATAAAAATAAAACCCAAAAAGTTTTACGTATGAAAAGGGTTTTTTTCATCGAATGTGTATAAATATGAGCAATGAGAATTCGATTCATTGTTTGGCGAGGGGAAATGAATAAGTGAAAGAATTTGGAAACCAGCAAGTGTTTTCAATGTGGGTTCAAGATGTCTATGAACTGAAGTTTAGAACAAGAAGAGTTCCCCGAGATGGACGTAGAATTGTTTTTTTCCCCCCTCTAAGTGTACACGATTTTTTTTAATATGGTCGAGAAGAGTCTCAAAGTAATGATGATGTTGCTAAAGGTTACCACTATTGCAAAAAGGAATGAAGTTTGGGAAACATTAATTAGTAAGTTGGAAAAGTATAAGATCATTTGAGGGTTTTTCTTGACAGTACAATTTTTTATTTTTGTTTGCTGGAAACCTATTGGGAGAATTTTTTCCAGAGGGTTTTTATTACTGTTGAAAATTAAAAATGCTTAGATTTGATCGTGAAAGGGTGGGGGGGGGTTAGTTATTTATATTGCTGAGAAGTTTGTCAAGTGTAGTTGTTGTAAATTAAAATTTCCGAGGAGTAGAGTTGCGTCAGTTAAATTCTGGTTTCCCCAAATGAAAAAACCAAGATTTTACGAGTTTATAAAGCTCCACACGTAAGTTAGAAGAATTTTCAGATTTTTGAAGTTTAGAAAATAATTAAAGGGGGAAGCAAAAAATTTATTTTTTCATGTGATTTCAACATGATTTGAGTAAGAAGAATTCCCCAGTAAATTTTTAAAAATTCCCCACTAGATCACATGGATTGGGGCAATTGATAAAATCTGTTATAGGGTTAATAATAGGTCAGTATTTTAATTGATCATGTTTATGTAATACAATGAAAATTATTCAGTCAGGTTTATAAGTGTAGGATTAAAGGATCATAATTAATTTATTGTTTTCGTAAGATTAATAAGAAAAAAGTTTCCAAAATTTGAAAATACTAAAAATTTATAAGAATGTGATTGGAAGCAGGTAAATGAAGATATATCAAGGGGGGTCCTTTGCCCAAATTGGTATGGCGGTAAGTTCCGTGATAAATTAAAAATGTTTTTTAAAGTAACCGGGGAAACTCAAAAGAGCAAGACCCCCTTAATTAAGTTTTTAAAGGAAAAAACCGCCCATGGTTAACAGAGATATTAGGAAATCCAGCATGGAGGAGACCACTGCGCAAAAAATTTCAAAATTTTTAGAAGGCCACAATGGGGGAAATAAAAGAAATTTAGAAATAAGGTAAAAAATCAGATTCTTTTTTCTAAGCTTGAGCTTTTTAAAAGCTTTTTTTGATAATGTTTTTCTTCAAAATTTTTATGGTCTTTTAAAATAATTTGACAGGAAACAAAGTGAAAAAGAGGTAGCTAGCCTCTTTGACAGAGGGGGGTATCCTACACGTCTAATCCTGACATTTGTGTTTTTTACAGAAAAGTTTTTTTTGTGAACGAGTAGATTTTTCCAGTAAAAGGGAAGTTTAAAGATTTAAATAGAAAAGAAGAGATGATCTCCCGCAGAAAGGTAAAATAATGAAGAAATCATTCAGAATTAAACGCCTTAAAATTAAAAATCGACAACATTTAAGAGATTCCATCAAGTATTCAAGAAATGCGCATCAAAGTCGGGGTTTTTAGCGTATCTAATTTCCATTTTCTTTTTAGGTGTTTCCCAACACAGTGAAATTGGGAAGGGAACACCTATTTATAAGGGTAAAGGAAAAAGAGTTAGGAATTTTTTATCGACCTATATCAAAATCTTCCAATGTAGGGAAAATTATTGAAATATTTTTCACATGGGGTTATACATGAAGTGGATGCATCTGAAGGTTTAAGTGAAAACCAAAATGGTTTTTGGAAAAGGGAGATCAAAAAGCAAAGTGCCCTTCTAGATTTCAGATTTTTTCTATAAAGGGATTGGGGCAAACGGAAGGTAAGGTTGGAGCTGTTTTTGTGATCTTTGGAAAGATTTGATTCAGTACCTTTTTTAAACCCCTTTTTAAAAAAACTAAAAACCAGGGATAACATAAGTCCTTTTTTGTTATCAATATTAGCGGATTCTTTTTAAAAAAAAAAAAATGTTATCAAACTTGCAAAATAGTTCAAAAGATTTAATTTTTGTGGGTACCCAAGGACAATATTAGGACCCCCTTTTTTTTTATTCTTTTTCATAGATGATATATCTACTAAATGGGAGGAATCAATTATTTTTATATCTATGACTTGGTCTTTTTTTTAGAAGGTGTGGGGGTTGAAGAGATGTAAGACGTCTTTAAAAAGTTTTTTAAAGAGGATGGATGAGGGGTTTAAAACTCAGGAACTTGATATTAATTATGTAAAAAAAATTTATGATTTTTCATAAGGCTAATTAGAAGCATGAATGTATTCATTTGACGTTTAATTGTAATGGTAAGCAATTTTAGAGTATATGAATTTTAAAATTTTTGGAGTTTCTTAATTGTAATTTAAATTTTAAGAACTTATGAATTGTATGTAATAAAGATATAGAATGGTTTATTAGTAGAAGAAGAGGTTTGAAAAGAGAGAATGTTAAAGTTACTTGTAGATTTTATTTCACTCATTTTTGATTATTGTTTAGTGGTTTGGGCAGTAAAAAACCTTCTACGAAAATTTTTGTTTCTTCAGAAGAGAATGACCAATCGTTTTTATTCAATTCCTATAAGCCAAGATTTCAAACTGTTTTCTTTTACGATTGAGGAAAGAAAAAATTAGCTTTTGGTAATACATACAAAGTATGAAAGGTTTTATTCAGGTATTTTTTTTTCCCAATATTTTTCAATTTTTTGACGTGATAGAAAAATTTTCAATGAAAATCTTTGAAAGTTTTAAAAAAAATTTGAATCATTTAAAAAAGTCATTCTTTTACAGAGGAGATCCTTTTAATTTAATTTTTTTATGATATTTGAAGCCGTTTACTGAGCTAGGGGAAAAGTACAATTTAAAAAATAAAAAATTTAAGCAAGATAATGAATCGAAGAACAAAGAAAAATTTATTTTTTTCTATTTTTTTGGGGGCAGTCACTGTGTTTATGTAATGTAATTTATCTTAATGTTCTTTTTTATGATTTTGCGTCTCTTTTTTGTTTATTTTGCTTTTATTTTGATGATCAAGTATTTCAATTTTATTTTTTTGCTAGATTGTTGGGGCCGCCCCCTGGGGAACTTGCAACTTGGGGGGTCCGATCATTGCTGTGACAGTTTTGACTTGAACAATTTTAAATAAATTTTATATTGATATAATTTTATACTAAAGCAAGATCTTTTGTACTAAATTTTTTATCAAGATTTGAAACAAGAATGATGGGAAAAAAGATGAAAGATTCGGGGTTCGGGGGTTTCTTCCCCGAAAGATTGGTTTTCCCCGATTTTTTTGTTCCTGATTTTTGGAAACTAACGTTTGAGGGGATCGTTAATAAATCAGTTTTTTCTTTTTGTTTTTCTTTTTTTTTAAAGTTTTTTCTTTCTTCTTTTCTTTCTTTTTTTTTTCTTTTTTTTTTTTCCTTTCCCTTTTTTTTTTTCTTTTATTTTTTTTCTTTTTTTTTTCTTTTTTTTTTAAAATTCCCCCACCCTTTTTATGTATTGATTTTATTCATAAAAATTTCATTTTAAAATCCTTTTTTTTTTGTTTCAAATTGTTGAGTTTAAGCATTGTTAAAATTTCATTTCAAAATTTATTAAAGTATTCATTGTTGTGCGCATCATGTAATTAGATTTATTTAGTTTTCTTTTGTAAATCGTTTTTTAAAATGAATGGAAGACGTTTTAAAAAAAAAATAAATAAAAAAATAAATAAATAAAAGTCTTTTTTGTTCATTAAAAAAGATTGTAAAAATCAGGAAACTCAGAGACCCTTTTTCTTGCCAACAAAAACAACACAGAATCATGATACATGAAGGTTTTTAAATAGTTTTTAAAAACAATTGGGACACTTGGTCCCGACCCCGGGCAGGGTCTGTGCGTTCAAAGGGGATTTAAAGAAAAGTCCACCTCGCGAACATCAGGGTAGGATGTAAGGGAGATATTAAACTCGCCGAAATAGAGGGGAGTCGGGGAATCGTCTTCGGGGGGCCTTGCCCCTTCCCTTGACGACCCCTCGACGACGATGACGACAATGACACAACGAACGATGCCAAAGACAATGACGACCACGACGTGAGAAAACCCCTTCTTTCCCCTTAACCGTGGCTGGTTTTGACCAGCATAAGCCCTCCTCCACAGATCCCTAGGCTAGAGTGGTGCATTATGTCCTAAACGGTTGATCGTCTTTAATCCAAAATAAACCAAAAAGAACAACATTTAATTTACATCATACACATTTTTTAAATTAATTTATTTCCATTCACAAAAATGACTTTTATGTTGCCACTACTATCATCACCATTTTCTTTCTTATACACTTATAAATAAATAAATTAAATCAAAGTAACTGAAGTTACAAAATTTAATTCACATGATACCCTTTTATTTGATTCCTTTATTTAGCAATCTAATTAATGACTATTGTTTTGCTATAACTACCATCACCATCATTTTATTTTGTTATATACACCATTAACTCATGTCATCATCTTTCGATATCACAGGCGACGCAATATGACCTAACCGGTTGAAGCGCCCTCGTTTCTCTCGTCGTCGTCGATCCGGCGTACTGAAGACTCCCGCCCCAACCCGAGTCAGGCGTAGTGTGGAAAAGGTTAAGATATATGTGCGATTTATCTACGTCAATATCCTTTGTAAGCAATATCATCATACAAATCTTTGTTTAGTTTTTGTTCAGACAACTATATGTGATATATTTCTGAAATTTGTTTTATTCATGTATCGTTAATTTGTATCTGTTCTGTTGTATAGTGGTCCCAACGAAAGATGCAGGTAGCTCCAAATTGTTTTCCCAACATAACAACTTTGCCAACCACTCTTCAACTTTCAAAGCATGGCTCTGCTAATCGTAAAAGGCGATTCAAGAGAAAAAAGTCCCACTTCACAAACATCAGCTAGTAAGAGCGGAGTATCTAACTCCCCAACTAGAGGCGAGCTCTGGCAATCATCGTCGGGGACCTTGCCCCTTCCCTTAACGACCCCCCGGCGACGATGACAATGACACAACAAACGATGACAAAGACGATGACGACCGCGACGTGGGAAACCCCCCTTCCTCCCCTTACCCGTGGCTGGTTCTGACCAGCATGGGCCCCTCCTCCCCAACCCCCTTAGGCTAGAGTGGTGACGCCCTGCGCACGCAGTTTGATCTCTCTCAATCACACGAAGAACAATTCTCGGATAGGATAACTGCGACACACTTTCTAAAATTCTCATTTAAATTGATATATTTCACAAAATAAGATTCACCTATTTTCCCCCTTTTTTTTATTCAAATAAGTATTTTTCATTTTGATATTACTGTTGTCATCATTATCAAACACACCATAAACTTAATTCATTAACTTACGATATTTTAGGTGGCGCAAATGGCTTTACCGGTTGAAGCGCCCTAGTTTCTCACGTCGCCCTCAAAGATGTGTCATCAAATACTTAAATCCCCTTGATTTTGATAGTTTTTAAAGTACACATCACGTTTCATGACGGCTGGGTGACACCTCGAAATCACCCCAACCCTGCTTGCTGTATAAGATGCTCGAGTGTGTAGCGCACCGCGGCTTGGCATTCATCATTTCCTCATTTTTCAAACTTAGAAAACAAAAGTCATCGAACACTCTATTCACTTATTTCATTAACTTACAATATCACAGGCGGCGCAATATGTCCTAACCGGTTAAAGCGCCCTAGTTTCTCACGTCGTCTATTCGCATATGCTTTGATTGGTTGTGTACCTAGCTGGAGATTCTCTTGTTCCTACTCCTCGTTATAAATAATCCCTTGGGCATACAATATAATGTCTCCCAGTATGAAAATACTTCTATCATGTGATGATGACGACAAACTTACTAGATATCTCATTCAAATAAAGTATTTTACCATATTTAATTCTCATCTTAAATATTTTTTGTTTTTACTTAAAAAAAACTATTTTTCTTTGGTTGTCACTATAATCACTTTCTCTTTCTTACTCTACAAATGATTTTAAAATTTAAATATGAAAATCAAACACAACAAACTCAATGTATTATCTTTCAAATCACTGACGGTCAATATGACCTTATCGGTTTAAAAGCGCCCTAGGTTCACACTCTTTTGTGCCTTTGGGTCAGCGTTGCCTTTTTTACGCTGCGACCCCCCATGACTGAGTACGATTCCCTACGTGACACACCTACGTGGGTGTACTCACACTTCAACGAAATAATATTTAACCAGCTTAAATAAACGTAACTTTATTGTAAATTTGTCAAATTACTATACAATTAACTTACCAATGTGTGCTAATGTGCAAATGTCACGCGCTTCCTCATCAGTTATGGCCGGTTACCTGGGACAGATGTTTCCACACAGTTTCCAATACGAGGGCGAGTGGTGGACAAACTGGCGCGCATCTCACCATCAACACCAAAAGTCTCGATCTGTTCTGGGACTTGATAGTTCAAGTTTAAGAAAGCTGCCTCACACAGGTATAAGGAGGGAAGAAGGGTTTGTTTATTTGTCCGTCCCCCGTCTGGGCCCGGGGTTGAATAGGCCCAGAGCATGGCTCTGCTAATCGTAAAAGGCGATTCAAGAGAAAAAGTCCACCTCGCAACATCAGCTAAAGAGCGGAGTATCTTACTCCCCAAACTAAGGCGAGCTCTGGCAATGGTCGGGGACTTGCCCCCTTCCCTTGACGACCCCCCGGCGACGATAAAATGACACAACGAAGATGACAAAAGCAAGACACCGCGACGGGAAAACCCCCCCCCTTCCCTCCCCTTACCCGGTGGCGGGTTTCTGACCAGCCATGGGCCCCCCCCCCCCAACCCCCCTTGGCTAGAGGGGTGCTTATGACCTAAGGGTTAAAGCGCCTTTAAACCAAAAAAAACCCGGAACTGCCCAAACTTTTTGGGGAATTCCAACCAAAAAATGGTCTTTAGCTTGAGAAAAAAGTGTCGAGGGGTGTTCACTATTCCAGACATCTGTTCAAAAACAAACCGAACATGTTCGAAGGTTCTGATGGGAAAGGGAGTTTGGGATAAAAAGAGTGGAATGTCGGCGGGAATTTGAACAAACCAAAAAATAAAATTCATTTTGGGGGAAAGTTTGTTGGTTGAAATGTGTAATAAAGATTCACAGAACGTTATTTTGGTTAATATGTTTTACACAAAATACTCTCTCTATGTTTAACATTTAAATTTTAATAAGTTTTCCAAATTTAACCCTCCTTTTGAGATGGGGTTCATCTCTGTAGGGGCAGAACAATGTTTTTATCGTTTTAAAAACCCGACCTTTTCCCGTACTAGGCCCGGTTTCCGCTGTGTTCGAACTGTTCTAACACCTCGGGCGGACAAATTCAACATGAAGGGATATAAAACACAGAGCCTTGTTTTCAATTGCAGGGTACTTTTTTGAATAGTTTTTTGAAATGAATAGGAGGGAAAATCTTTAAATCTTGATTTTAGAGTTTTATCTGAAGTAAATTCTATCAGCTTTTTCTTTTTTGGTACGTTAGGGCTAACCGCGTTTTTGTATTCACCAGAACTGAAAATGGAGAGATAACCCCTATTTTTAGGAAAACGCTTTCGTCGTCGGGTGATGGATGACTTTTTTAAAAAGTTTTTAGTATCGTGGGATTTTTACTTCTTCAATTTTCCCTTGCAAAATAATTTTTGTTAATTTAGAATTTTTTTTTAAAAAATATGGGTTTAATTGAAGGGAAAACAAAAAATTCGAATATCTGTGGGCCCCCGAAGTTTGGGTTTTTAAATTGGTTTGAGCTAGCGAGCGAAGCGGTGAAGCAAAAGACTTCTTTTTCACTGCCCCCCAAAAAAATTAAGCTCGGGTGTTTTTTTTTTTGTTTTTTTTGTTTTTTTTTTTGTTTTTTTTTTCTGTCTTTTTGTTAACCCCCTTACCAGGAAAAGGGCAATCCGATTTTGATAAAATTTGACGGGCCCCTTCGAATCTCTGAACTTAGGGGTTGTTTTTTTTTTGGGGGCAAAACAAAAAAAATATTTCTCGGGAAATTTTCGACTTTTACGATTTTTTTCGTTTTTTTAGGGGGCGATTTTTTTCGGGGACTTTTGGGGCCCCAATTTCCCTTACCAAAGGGGTGGGGCTAAAACCCTTTCATATTATACTTTGGACATTGGTTATGGTATGGATTCCCTTTTGGGAAAGAAAAAGTTGAAAAAGTTTCCCAAAATCTATAGAAAAAAGTTTTTAAAAGTAATTTTTTTTTTTGATTTTTTGTGTTTAATTTTTCTTTCCCCTGTGGGCCAATTCCTGCCCAAAACCCGGGGGGGGCCTACAACTTTTCATATTATACAGGGACTTTAAGGTTATGGTGATGTAGTCCCCTTTGAAAAAAAATACAATACTTTGGCAAAAAAAAAAAAGCACTTGCAAAAGTAAAAAATATTTCCCCGCAAACAAAAACTTTAAAACGCTCATCCTCAACGCGGCGGGATTTAGGTTTTCCTAGTAAAAATGCATTGAAATTTAATTGTTATAAATTTTTTTTCTATAGTTTACTTTTTTAATTATTGTTACCCCCTTTTAAAAAAAGCTCTTTAAAAACCTTTATTTCAAGGGATTCTAGATAATTTTTAAACCCTTTTTCTTTTCAAAAGGTACTACAGCCCAAAACCCTTAAATGTCCTTTAAAAATATGAACGTCTTTACCACCCCCTTTTGGGTTTCAAATCCCCCCAAATTTTCCCACGGAAATTTCGCGCTAAAATCAAAAAAAATCGAAAAAAGTAACGATTTTCATGAGAAATTTATTTTCGATTGTCCCAAAAAAACCGTAAACCGCTACGTTCAAAATTTTCAAAAGGTCCCCCCCCAAATTTCATAAAGATCGCATATGCCTTTTTCCCCGGTAGCGTGAAAAATAAACAGGGGAAAAAAAAAAAACTTTGGGAGCAAAATTTTTTGGGGGGCCCAGTAAAATTTTAAGTTTTCGTTTTCGCTTATCCATTTATTTTGTTGCATGGAATGAAATTTTTACTTAAAACCGTCATAAAATGCAGTAAAGTTTTAAATTATAATTTAAAACACTAGTTTTTTTCCCGGTAAAATGATTGGTAGGGTAGCTTTAAAAAGGGCATAGCGAATTTACGTTTTCACAAAAACCGCCCCGCGACCCGCCCCCCTCCACCAAAATCTTTTTTTTAAATTTACTAAATATGGGTTTCCCCTCGACTCGACTTGAAATTTTTTTCCCTAAATTTTTCTTTAAATCCTAAAAACTTTCCCCGTGGTTAAAAAAATGAAATTTTTTAAACTTTACCCTCGTTCTTGTAAAAAAATTTTTTTTTTGTTTACTCCCGTATTTGTATTTTTTTCAAAATAAATCCAGAAATTAAAAATCCACCCCATCGGGGGTACTAAGGGGTTTTTTGTGGCTCTTCTTGGGGGAATGGTTATGATTTTATTGTTTAAAAATTTCAAAAACTTTGCCACCTTCTGATATAACCCCGGTTCCCTTTAGAAAAAATCATAAAACATACCCTTTAACTCATTTCATCTTCTTTCAATATAAACCGGTGGCGCAATTTGCCCAACCCGGGTTTTGAAGCGCCCTATTTTTCCTCGCGTCGTCGTAATCCGCTGATTAAAATTTGGGATTTTTCGACTCAGTTCAGCATAAAAATGGAAAACCATCAAAAGCTGCAGAAATGTCCCCAAAATATAAATGCCTTGCCACGCAATTTGATCTCCCCCAATCATATGAAGAACTCCAATCATATGATAACGGCGAAAAATTTTCCCTTTTTTCTCATTTAAAGTTACCCTATTTCAAAAAAAATTTAAACTTCGCATACCATTTTTTTAAATGTATTTTTTCCCATTCAAAAAAAACCCAATTTTTGGGTTTTGGGGGCTAATAATATCATCATTTTTAAATCTTTTTTTTTCCTTACATAATACTTAAAAAAACGAAAAAATTATCAACATGCCATGTCTCATCTCATCAAGTTTCAATAAAACCAGGGGGCCCCGTATGCCCAAAACCCTTTGGGGAAACGGCCCCCCGTTTCTAAATCGTCCTTTTGGCGAAATTCCCTTTTTTTGGGCATAGGAAGTTTAGGGTTTTTCCCAAACGCCTGGTTTATAAGAGTATCCCCTTACAGATTGAAATAATAAACAAAGGACCATGCCTTTTGGGAAATTAGTTAAAACACAACACACACTCAAAAATTTGTACGTATAAAATAGAAATGATAAAATAAACAACGCAAACAGTAAAATTTATAACAAAAGGGGTTCACGCGAAAATTTACAACATTTTTTTTTTAAATATATCATAAACCCTAGGTCGGGTTTAAAACAGATTGATAATATTTTTTTATCAACAAATTCAAAATTAAATCAAAACGGGAAAAGTCCCAAAAATACAAATTTAGGATATTCCTTTTACTTAAAATGCCCAAGGGTTGGCACAATAAACTTACTTTTGCCCACCCTAGATCCGATCATTTCTTAAAATTCATTTTATTCTTCATAGGGTTGAATAAAAATGCGATTTTATTATGTTTTAAAAGTCTCCCTTTTGTTTTTTTTTTAAAAGGATTTTAAAAAACTTTTATAAAACCACCCTTTTAAATTTTAACGTTAATTTTTTAATGGAGTGGGGTTTTTCATTTTTCCATGATTCCCCTTGAAACTTTCATTTATTTTTTAATTATTTAAAACCCGAAATTTTTTCCCCGTTGTAGCCCCCTTTAAAATTTAGGGGCCAAAGGCCTGGGGGGGCCCGTCGTCGGGACCCCTTCCCCCATCCTCAGCAGGGGATTTTCCTCTTTTAAACTTCCCTAGGCTAGAGTGGTGCATTATGACCAAAAACGGTTGACTCGCTTTTAAACCCTTAAAAACTTTAAAAAAATTTAAATAGGCCCATCCACAAAACAAAAACCAATTTTATTTACTAAAAATTTATCACTTTGGGGCGCCATATTGTAGAAAATCGCTAAGTCGGTTACCCCAAAAGGGGTTAACCACCAGAACTGTACATGGGGGGTAGCAAGGGTTTTACCCTTTCCCCGACTCAGAGATTGCTGACCAAAAACCGACTGTTTTTTTGAGGAATTCAGGATGAAAAATGAACATGGTTTTTACCCCAGTTAAAAGACTTTTTAAACATAAGAGAATGCCCCTTTTTATTACCTCATAGATAACAGAAATCTTGGGTAAACTGTTTTGTCTGACTAGCGTTTGGGCCCGAACCCTGGACCCCAATTTAAAGACTTAAAAAATAACTTTACTAGCAATCACTTATTTTTCCTTTCTTACCAGGTTTCCCACAAACTTTTAGTGGAATATATGTATGCTTTATAATTTTATTAATATATATTTTCATATATATTTTTTGGGGCCTTTCGGTTTTGTAAATAAAATTTTTTTAAAAAAAAAAAGTAAAAATAATAGTTTTTTTAAAAAATAAAAATATTAAAAAAAAAATAAAAAACGTTTCAAAAAAACTTATAATAGACTTACTGGGGGTTGGGTGTTGAGTTAATATCTATGTATTCCCTGAATTTAAAAGGTTTAAAATGTAAAACCCATATTATTTAAAACCGCCCCCTGTTTTAAACATGGTTAAAATTTCAATACTTATTATTTTTAGGGTTTTATTAGCCCCTTACCAGAGTAAATACTACCCCCCCCACAAGTCCCCGTCTTCTGTGGGTAGTGGCCCCCGATTTAATTCCAAAAATTTTCAATAAACCTAGCACTTCCGTTACACTAACAAATTATGAAAATATATAACAATTGGGAATTATATTATATCACCTACAATGTATGACCATAGGCCTATGAAAAAAATGATAAAATGGAAAATAAATTGAAAATTTAAAAAGAATTGAAATTTTCCCCCGGGCCTTTAGGGGTTTTTCTGGTGTCTCTTCCCCTCCCGATGTCCAAGGTGTAGGTCCCAAATCCTGACTCCCGCCAAAGCGGAAACGCCCGGTAGTTCTTCCTTTTTTTAGCTCCTTTCGCACCTTTCTTCTTTCTTTTTGAATCCCCCTCTGTCTCCACGGTCTCCCACTTGTCCCTTTCCGTCATTCCCCCCTCTCCATCTTACAAATTTCCCCGGAGTGTTTATGTCTTTCTTACGCCCTGTTTTTTCGCTCATTGTTGTTCAAACCCCCAGCATTCTTGGATAAAAAACATGTTTTTTCTTTTGTTACCACAACCCCCAAGCTCCCGCACTAAAAAGTTCGAAGTCACACAAACTTACTGTTTACATCGGTTTTTATAACCTTGCAAAATATGAAAAATAATCCTCTGTATTTCCCCCAAATACCCCAAAACCCTCTACCTTCCTTACAATATAAGCCTTCATTAGCTACCATGGAAACTAGTTTTAAAAAAAACGATTTGGGGAATAATCAGACCTCCCCATTACTTAATTCAGATTTCAGAATGTTGTTTGTAATCCTGTCAAATAAGATCGTATATTGACGTTTGGAGGAAAAAATTGCGATGTTGCTGATTTTTTTGCAGAGACATTCCTTAAAATAATACTTATTAACATACTAAAAACTCCCCTACAATCGGACTGGAGCTTCGGCCGCCATATTGGAAAATGGCGGCCAAAGGTGTTTGTTATCGAAAATCTCCAATTTGTTTGAGATAGAACAAAATATTTCAATGGAAAAAAATATTCCCCATTTAATTCCCTAAAAAAACTGGTGTCTTCTATAGTTTTGGGTAGGGGCAAAGGTTACGTCACAAATCGTGGTTTATATGTTGCTCATTGGAGAACCAGCTTATTTCCAAATTTTCACGCCAGCATCAAACAATGCCCGGTAAATCCGTAAGAAATCGATTTAAATACAAATGGATTTTTGTACGGGGTTCATGAAAAGTTTCCATTAGTATTTTTAAAAAATCAGGTCTGCGAAATTGAATTTTGCATTTACCCGAAATATTTTTTTTTTTTTTCCATTGTTGTCATTTCCCCCCAAAATGCCCTTTTTGACTGTCCATTATGAAGCATTGAATAGCTTTGGGAGGAAAATTCTTTCTATGCACATTGAAATGACATAAATAATGAGCCGATTAAAACCCAAAGTTTATATCCAATATGGCAGCTAATTCCTAATATTCACAATATGAATACTGTTTTCGTGCTTTTTTTACACTTTTTTTGTTACATAATTCCTTTGATTTTGTGGATATTAGGAATTAGCAGCCAATTGGATTTAACTTTGGTTGTAATCGGATCATTATTTGAGTCATTTCAATGTGCGTAGGAAGAATTTTTCCTCCAATGCTATTTAGTGCTTAATAATGGACGTAAAAAAAGGGCATTTTGAGGAAATGCCAACAATGGAAAAACCCAAATTCCGGATAAATGCAAACCCTCGATTTCGCAGACCTGATTTTTTAAATAACTAATGGAAGCTTTCATGAACCCCGTACAAAAGTCCATTTGTATTTAAATCGATTTCTTACGGATTTACCGGGCATTGTTTGATGCTGGGCGTGAAAATTTGGAAATAAGCTGGTACTCCAATGACAACATATAAACCACGATTTTGTGACGTAACCTTTGCCCCTTCCAAAACTATAGAAGACACCGGTTTTGTAGGGAATTAAATGGGGAATATTTTGTCATTGAATATTTTGTTTTATCTCAAACAAATTTGGAGATTTTCGATAATAAAAACCTTTTGGCCGCCATTTTCCAATATGGCGGCCGAAGCTCCAGTCCGATTGTAGGGGGGTTTTAGTATGTTTAATAAGTATTATATAAGGAAGGTCTCTGCAAAAATTCAGCGACATCGCCCAATTTTTTCCTCCAAAAATTCTTATTTGACAGGATTATTGTAGGTTAATAAATTTTTTTCTTATTTTAATGATACCAACTGTTCTGATTTTGGTATTTGCGGTAGAATGGGCCCAGAGCATGGGGCTCTGCTAATTTAAAAGGAGATTCAAGAAAGGAAACCACCTCCAAAATCAGCTAGTAAAAAGAGGTGATATTTACTCCTCTAAACTAGAGGCGAGCACTGGCAATCGTCGTCGGGGCCCCCTGCCCCCCCCCCCCCCCCTTTTTTTAACCCCCCCCCCCAACCCCAAGAAGATGGGATAGACCTACGTGACCCCCCCTTTCCCTACCCTGGCTGTTTGAACATTCCTCCACCCCCCCCCCCCCCACCCCCCCAAAAGGGGTCTTTGCCAAATTAGGGTCTTAAATAAAAAAACCAATTCAACTTTGAACAATTTTTTTAAAAACCCCCCCCCCCCAAAAAACCCCCCAAATTTTTTTTTTGCCTATACAATACAATATTTTCTTTTATTTTTTTAAACAAAAAAAAAAAAAAAAAAAAAAAAAAACCCCAAAAAAAAAAAAAAAAAAAAAAATAACAATATTACAGGCGCCAATATGACCTATCGGGTTGAACCCCCTGTATCTCACGTCGCTTTCAGTGGCCCATGCTTCATGCTTCTCGTTAAATGTAGGATCAATAACATTTTATTTTTTTGCGCGAATCCTTAAAAAATATAATAAAATACATGCTTTGCATACATATTATTAATTGTTTTATAACGTTGAAAAAAGGTTATTTTGTTTTTTTGGTCTCAAATAACGTTAATACTAGAGTTTATTACTTTCCGCGACAAAACCAATTTTTCCCCTCTTACCTTTTTTTGTGATGTTTATTTTTCCCAATCTTTCTAAAAAAAAAAAACTTTTGTCCAAAATTGGCACGGGGGAAAAATGTATTTTTTTTTTATTCACCCTAAAAAATTTTGGTCAAAAAATGAAAAACCCTTTTTACCCGGATTAAGCTGGAAAGTGATGGGGATTATACATGTTAAAAGACAAACAATAAAATACCCCGTGGCTGATTTTGAACAGCAGGGACCTTCCTTTCCCCCAATTCTTATAGGCTAGAGTGGAAATTTTGATCTAAATTTACGCGCCCCAAAACCAAATATCAAATTTTCTAAAAAAAGACACGACTATCAAAACGAAAGATGACAAAGACGATGACAATTACGGCGTGGGAACCCCTCCCCTTCCCCCCCCCACCCCCCAACCATGGCTGGTTTCGACCAGCAAGGCTTTTTTCCCCACATCCCCAGATTAAGTGGAATACAACTGTATAGTGTTATTTAAAAATTTTAAAATAACCTTAATGAAACAATTGCACACTATTTTTTTTGTGCGGCGAACCACAAAGCTTTTTTCGGCGCATCCCGTGGAAAAAAAGTTTAGTATTTAACAGGCGGTGGGTAATCATTGGTTTTATGAAACAACATCCAACGCCTCTTGTCTGCGGGCGCATTTTACACTTTCCAAGTCGTGTTTTATTTCCTCTGGCTAAATTACATTTTTTTTGTAATTCGGGAAAATTTTTTATCAAAATTTGTTTGGTTTTCAAAAAAAGAAGTTCTGTTACGTTTGGGTGTTGTTTGTTCGGGTTTATTTCTTTAAGATAAGTAAAACACCATTGTTTTTTGGTCATCGGTGTAGTCGTCTAGACCAGGGGCCTTTGGGGGTTTTTGG